>CABFWB010002403.1:53030-63030 GCA_902151455.1 Timema bartmani
TTTTTTTTTTATGTTTCCCACTCTACCTACAAACAAATGTGGTTACAATGTCTATAAATTTTACCTTACTATTTCCTATACCGTATTAGTGAATTTAAATGGGTATAGATCAGACAAGTACACAATATAAAAAATGATTATATTAAGACGTGGTACTAAGAATAGATATATAATGAAGTGATAGCCTAAAGTCTCCTCGAATCTACACCATGCCAGAACTGTGAACATGCATTAAATTAGAAAATTTACAATTAATAGTTAATCAATAATAAATGTTAATTAATAAAATTTAATTGTAAATACAATTTTATTAGTATGCATACAATTTTATTAGTATGCATACAATTTTATAATAAAACATGATATAGTAGGCTATTGTTGATTTATTCTAAAGCAACATTTTATTGGATCAATAATTATACAAATGTGTTAATTTTTTCATTACTATTATTATTATTATTATAATAATTATTAGCACCGCGTCTTACTACCCGTTCGGTTTGTACGAACTTTTGCATTACTAAAATATTACTTACGACACATAATGAAAAATAATAACTATACATTGGTAATGTTAGTATAATGCAAATACAATCAAAATCGCAAATCACACTTAGGAAATACCTATATAATTATTATTATTTATTATTATTATTATTATTAATATTATTATTATTATTATTATTATTATTATTATTATTATTATTATTATTATTATTAATTATTATTATTATCACCGCTTTTTCCTAACCGTTCAGGTTATACGCACTTACGCTAATGTGTGGGGTGACTGTGAGATGAAATGGAGGACTTACAGTTTAACGTGGGATCCAAACCATGGTGGAGGCCAGGCATTCCACACATTCACAAGTTTTGATTAATACACGTCTTGTCAGAGGTGAAGGAAGGGTTTGGAAATTAAATAAATCTGTACCGGGACCGAGGATTAAAACCCGGACCCCAGCTCAGAAGCCCGACAACTTACCCCTAGACAGCCAGGTCACAAGATACCTATATTATTAGTTACTGAATAATTAGGGTCTACTTGTAACAAGTGTTTGTATTTAATGTATTTTTCTACACCAGTATGTTTAGAGGTTTATTTGGGTTATGGAAATAACAAGGAGATCCCGGATTGTTCAATAGATACAGAAGTTAGTGAGTAGAGCTGAATGACCAGGATTCAAATCCCCGTTCTTTCGTAATGTTTCCATCCTTACACAATCGCTGCATCAGTGTGTCATCTGAAAATACATATTGGTTTAATTTAAAATAGTTTCAAAAATGCTATGGTGAAAGTGAGACTCATCATACGCATCATTAGGTACGCAGACTGATCGTCAAGTTCTTCTAGTCTGATTTGCTGTCTACAGCAAGGTCCGCATTCGAATCTCGGGAGGATTTAATGAGTGTATTTTCCAAAATGGATTATCACCGGATCATCACTCTACCTTCACACAAATATAAGTATACTTTCTCTAAGCTCTACCTTCACCATCATTACACACCCTTTGAGTATTAATTACAAGTGTGTATAGCCCGGACAGGTCTTATGACATGGGGGACAGGGGGTAGGGTGGAGATATAGACCTACGCATAGATTCCAAAATTGGAGTTTAGGCCAGGGAATATGTCTTTGTAACATCTTTGGTCACTCGAATATATAAGCTATCAATTGTATCAACAGTAAGTAATGAATAAATTAAAGTACACAAGGCATTTATAAAAAAATACGAAAGAGGTTATGACTGGAATTCAAACCCCGATCACCCCGTCATTGGAAGTTCAGTCTCTTACGAGAGTGATGCCTAACCTTTCATGCATCTACAAAAGGAAAGTTCTGTTTTGTTAGGGTGGGTAATATTTACATAGGTTTGTCATAGACAGGATTAAAAACTAAAAGAGCAAAAGAATGCTAAAAGAATTGAAAATACTTCACAATCATTATTTAAAGCAGTGTTATTTGTGAATGAGAACAAAATACTACTCATATTTCATACAAAATACTTTATCAATAAACTTTTCATTTTGGTATTCTTTTTATCACTGAGTCTTACTATCCTTTCGGATTACTAGTCTGTGGTATTATTAGGAAGTCGATAGTTCATTGTTGCACTTACTAAAGTAAGCCACCTATTCTTATCTTGAGCTAGTCCAATCCAGTCCACCTCATTACTCATAAAGATGACTTATAAATCTGCATACCTTTTTTGGGGCGAAATTACGCTAATAGTTGACTTTTGACTTTTATTTTCGAAATATTTAAATTTTAAAAGATGGCTTTAGTAATTTAGTTCAAATTGGGTATTTGTTAATTGTTTGCATCATAAATAGTATATATATAAATTTGTTTTTCTAAAAAAAAAATCATTTGTAAAAGTAGTTGACAAATTACTGAGTTTTGTAACGTTAGATTTTTTTGAAAATGGCTCTAATGATCAGGTTCAAAACTGAAAACCGGGGACTATTTTGCACTATCAATATTAATGTATCTTTATTTATCTAAAATAAACTAATTTAAGCTACGATGAATGATATAAATTAATTTTTTTTAAATTGATCTTGAAGATTGAATTCAAATTATTAGTTTTTATTGATAACATGATAACAAATAATTTTAGGGTGGTTTACAAATCATTTATTTTTGAAAATTTAAATTTTGTTAAATAGCCATATTTGAATAATTTGAATTAAAACTTATTAATAAAGAGTGTTTATTGTGGTTAACAAGATGATTTGTTTGTTTTGATGAGTAAAACATACCTAATGATAGATAGTTTACTCAAAACAATTTTGAAAATTATCTTTGACGCTATAATACTTAGACAGTATGAGAAAGTTTGTGCGATTGTGTCGTACCATTTATGTACTATACTATCTCATGTATTTATTCTAATTTCATTGTTATGTTTATTTTATTTTAATTGCTTACCTGTAGCTAAAAAGATAATGGAAGTTACTATTGGTGACACATTTAATTTCATGTCACCCACTTCGGTGGTCACATGGTCTAACACGCTACTCTCGCAGTAGACTAGACTGACGATGACGGGGAGAGTGAGGTTAGTATCTCGGTTGAGTGTACTGAAGGTTTTTTTTTCCAAAATGGTTTCCTACTCTCCCTCCTCACAAATGCGGGTACACTTTCTATAAATATAACCTTCACAAACCCTAAAACCATGAGCGTAGATAGTACATAAGCGTATAACCCGAATGGGTAGTAGGACACAGTGCTAAAAGAAATAATTTCATATCGAATTATTTATATTGGCCATTAATGTTATATATATTTATGTCCATGTAATGTGTATTCCAAAGAGCTTTTCATATTAGTAAGTAAATTTTCTTAGGGCTGGTGGTATAATGTATTTTTTTTAAATTTCTGAGTGCTGCTTAAAACATTATATAATGTAGAATATTTTAATTTATAGATAGGGGGTCTATGTATTTTTTATGATCATTGATCATCTCTAAAACCGTCTTCAAAACTCAAGCTTGTATTTGTTTAACTAATCTAAAATTCGCATATGTAAATTGATTAGGTCTCATTAGTTTTACTTTGTAAAACCATTTGTATATTTTCCTATTATTGTGCCTCAAAAGTTTTACAAGTCAAATGGAAAAAGATATATATTTACGATCCACTTTTTTTTTAAAGTTTGGACCACATAGAACATTAGAGCCATCATAATCTTGAGGCCGAAAATGTCTATGATTACCATCATTTCTTTAGCCTATGAGAAAGTAAAAAGGCTAATATTTTTAATCAATGTTATTCTAAATAATGTTAAGTACAATAAAAGTAAATAGATTAAAAATAAAAATAGGTCTGTATTCAATTATATAGATTTACTATTACTAACTAATGTTCATCCATATTTTCGGGTTAGGATTATACGCTAATTTGTTTTTGAATACATTAATATGAGCTATTTATTCAATGTGAACAGTTAGTTAAACGAGGTAATTATAAAATATAAAAACATTTTCAACTAACGAGTTGAAAAATTAATGTTCAATTATGTGTCCACCACGCGCAATGAATACATTTGAATTATTGGTTTGAATCAATAAGTATTTTCCTGCTCCTACTGTAAACTTTAGGCCTCAACCTAAACTATATTACCTACTACCTTTCAAAAGGGGTGGGGGTTGAACTAAGCAAAGAGAGAGGAAAGGAACAATGAGTGCACTGGTCTCACAACCCAGCTCTAGTGCGTGCGCGTGCGGACACACACACACACACACACACACATACATCTCAGCCCATGAACGTTTAAAAACTACAAGATATTTGTGGATTTCTGTTTGGCTATTCTAGCGCCTTAAATATCGATGCTTAAAATTGTACGCCTACCGTTATCAGGCAAATACATTGATTCATATTTATGATTTAAAATAGTGGTAACATAATTTTAAAGCTTCACAATATTGTAATAAATGGTTTATCTCGTCACTTCTAAAACTATCATGGCAATGCTGTAAATGTAAGACCCTTGTAAATTGCTAAACGGCACAAGTAGTTCCTGGTATTCCTAAAAGTAGCGTTACACTAAGGTTTCCAAAATATTTCAAATTTTAATTTTATAGATAAGTTTTTAAAGCTTAGAAGAATTAAACTAATAAAATATAAATAAATAGCTAAAACAAGGTGAAAAATCTAGCATTGTGATTTATTTTTTTCCAACATTAATACTTACATCCATATTAATCTTGTTAAAGTAGTTCTTCATTTAAAAAAATAAAAAAATAATAGAACACTAAATAAAAATTCTAATATAAGAAAAAGTAAGAAAAATAGTTCTGATTTATATAGTAAAATTCAATTTTGAATATTTAACTTAATGAAGTCATCATGAGCAAAATAGTGCGAGGCTGAAATTGTGATAGTTTTCATTTTATAGTTTAATTAGTATGATTAGTAAAGGTTATATCGAGTCTTCGTTCTAGATAATATAAATCCCTTTTCATTTGTGAAAACCGATTTCAAATCCATAGAACAGTTTTGTCACAATCTTTTATTTTGTAATATCATGTTTCTTATGGTTAAATGAGTGTTGACCGGCCCCTTAAATATTGGCAAAGTTGTGGGCGTAGATGGTATCGCAAGGGAAATGATTACGTGAGGGACCCACCTCGGTGGCGTAGTTATCTAACACGCTAGTTTCGTGTTGAGCTGGACTGCCGAGGACGGGGATATTTAGGTTCTTATCTCACTTGGGTGAACTGGGGGTGGTTTTCCTAAATGGTTTTACACTCTCCCTCCACGCAAGTGCAGGTTCACTTCCTCTCTCTATTCAGCCTTCCTATTTACTAGCACACTAGTGTAAGTAGTTCTTAGGTGTAAAACCCGAAAGGGTAGTAAAACATGGTGCTAAGTATAAGTATTAAGTGAGGGGGAATGGTACTACTTGCCAGATTGTGTGAGTTGTTCAATGTGTGTGCTGGGATTTCGAATGTTCCTGGAAGATAGCTGTCAATGTTCCTTTGTACAACGACAAAGGCAATATGAGTGAATGCAAGAATTAAGGGGTAACTAGTTTACTGAGTATTCCAAGTAAAATTTTTGGGATAGTTATAATTAAGAGGGTGCGTGTAAAAACTGTACAAGGTTTGAGGTGTGCAATTTTGTTTCACACCAGGTAGAGGTTGCATGGGCCAGATATTTGCATTGCAGCAAGTGACTGAGAAATGTATAGCAAAAAGGAAGAAAATTTATTGTGCATTCATTGATCTGGAGAAAGCGTACGATCCGATGAATAGGATTATGTAATGGAATTGTCTTATAGGGTATTGTGTGGATGCATGGTTAGTAAGTGCAATTATGGTGGGGTATGATTGAGGTAAAGCATGCGTTATAGTATATGGAGCTTTGAATAAGTGGTTTGACATTGAACAGAGTGATAGAAAATTTTGTGTTATGTCTCCATGGTTGTTTAATATGTTCATAGATAAGCTTATGATGGATGCTTATGATCGCGCGTTTGGTGTGAGTGCTGTTATATGTAGACAATGCCGTGTTAATGTCTGAAAATGAAAGTGACTTTCAGAATTTTTAATTCGTTAGATATATTTCGTTTAAATATCTCCAAAACTAAGGGTTAGAACTTTTGATA
This sequence comes from Timema bartmani, assembly GCA_902151455.1. NCBI lineage: Eukaryota > Metazoa > Arthropoda > Insecta > Phasmatodea > Timematidae > Timema > Timema bartmani. The sequence goes on from CABFWB010002403.1 coordinate 59,147, forward strand.
AGTACGCACTAGGTTAATGATTGTCAGCTTAGTATAAATAGAAAATTGTTAGAACAAGTGAATGATTTTGTGTATCTGGGTATAATGGTCTGTCAAAATGGAGAGATGGATGGTGAAATCAATAGACGGGTGAATGCATCTCGGAGAGTAGTTGGATGTATGTGGACTATTGCAAAGAATGTATTGAAAGAGGCAAAGAGGGCTGTATATTAAAGTGTGTTAACTCCAACATAGTTTTATGGATGTTAAACGTGGGTTTACCAGGAGAAACACAAGAACAAGGTGAATACAATTTTAATGATATAGCTAAGAAATGTACATATAAAAACTCCTATGGACAGAGTTAATAATGAATGGGTGCTGAAGGAGCACAGTTTGAAAAGAATCCAATAGGTCAATTTGAAAGAAGTGTCTTGCGTTGGTTTGGGCATTTTGAGAGGATGACTGTGGATCGATTGATGAAGAAAATATATAAAGGTAAAGTGAGTAGATCAAAAGGAAGGGATAGGCCATATAAGACGTGGTTAAATGTTGGAGATGAATGTGTGAAAAAGAGAAAAATTAAGAGTTTTAAGAGTAAAGGAGTATGGATGACTCGGTACATGGATCTTGTTGAAGAAAAAGGAGTATACAAGGATAGGGAAGTGTGAAGAAAATTAGTGAGGTTGGATTAAGCACGGAGTTGTTTTTTGAGCGATATGCACAGTTTTCTGCTTAAGAGAATGGCGGGAATAGGTGTGTATGTATGTATGTATGTAGGTAAAACATTCTAGTTCCATGCTTCCCGCCCACTTGAGTAACTATGATTATTTGGGTGCCCTAAGGGTATTTAATATATTTTGTGGGTTTCAAATGTCTTTCCAAGTATATACTGGAATAATTTTTTTTAATACTTACGTTCCTTATTTTTATGAATAGGTAAGCTAAAGGTATCATACACTTATCCTAGTGTCTACAAAGGGTTTGCTTTGAATTTCCCCCTTTAAAGTGTAAATCGTGTTTAGGGTGTAGTACACAAAAGATATTTACCCATACTTGTCATAGACTCGTATTCTTTATCAGCCCCCCTATATGTTAAATGTCTGTATTGACTCTCCGGCTCTCCTATCCTGTACCCCTAGCCTTCCAGTAACAGCTTGTTTGTTAATGTAGTTGAAGTAAAGCGGATGACTGTGCCCGATAGAGAGGAGGAAGCGGATATGGTACCAGAAGACTAAAGTCAAAAGGGATGTTTGCACCTGAGGTAGAGCCGAGCTGGCTAGTGGCAGTGATAACTCCTTCTACAGCAGAGGCACCACCATAAACGGGAACGGTGTACGCTGTCACGCTTGGCTCATATACGCCCACACCTGGTGCCGGGCCAGAAGGAAAGTATCTTCTGTCACTATTACTGATGCTGAAGGTTGATGATTGTCTGTCACCCGTTGTGAAGGCTGTGGAAAGTGAGTGTGGATCCTGAGGAAATGCTGTGGCTAGGCCCATCCAAATCATCACAACCTGATATAACACAAACAACAAATATCGACTGGATAAGTATGTGTTAATTTGATTGCTTTCAAATTAGTAAGTAGTTTTGTGCTATTCTTAGCCTGGTTTCATTTATTAAAGAGTATACTAAAGCATCCTTAATCATCCCTCTATATGTATGATTGTTTATCCTAGCTAGAATTCAATCATGAATCTTTTCGGGACGTCAGCAGAGTTATTTGGCCTATTTTTTGAAAAAATCCCCGATCAAGTATTAATACTAGTTTTAATGGTTTATTTATTGGATCTTAAAAAACAAGGGAGGAGAAAAAACTTGAAACTCTACCACCATTTAATTGTAATACGAATTAACAACGACAGTTTTATATATATAATCTCAAGCGCAGACAGTTAAAGGTGTTACTCTAACCTCCTGAATCAGTCAAGTCATACGAAAAAATGGGCCTGTCAATCATAGTCACGTTATTAACACTAGGGTTCATAAATCACGTTCATATCGTTATCGGGGTAATATGAATATAAACGAACCAGAATATGTTTGCTTTGCAGCCAAAATGCCTTCAAAGCTCAGCGTTGTCATTTACGCAAAACTGTTGACTGGAATCAAATTATATAGTTAGATAATAGCCTACAAACGTTCAATAAGATCACTAATTTATTATTTGAGGAATTTTAAGTACAATTTCTTAAAGCTGATTATATCACTACACAACATTTAAAATAGCATAAATATAGAACCGACACAACAACCAGCTCTCAGTCGTTAATATGTCTTTGAGAATATAAACTCCAATTTCATTAATGATACATTTTTTTGGCCCACTACTACTTTCTTATAATAAAAATAGGACAATTTAACTGCCCCTGGATTAATTGGAAATTATATAATATTTAAAATATGTCTCATTAATACAATGAAAATTGCATGGATTAATATTATCGTCTTAGAACAGGTTCTAGGTCCTAAGGTCCTAAGTTTTATATTTTTCTCATTTCCTCTCTCTTTTGATAACATACAACTTTCAACCATTAGAAAATATTTATATCTCACCTTACATTACTTATTGAATAAATACACCCCATATTATAAAATATATTTCCACATTTCAAAATAATTATCGTGATAATTATTTAAATATATATAATGGTCTGTCTACTGATGATTAGTCTTGTGTCCATTCTCCGACTAAATTCAACATTTATAGTGGAAATTTTTCAAATTGGTCCAAATTAAAATCTAAACTCAATTACCTCAAATTACTATATTAATCGCAGTTCCCATTTGGTTTCTTTTCCACACTTAAATATACAATTAATATTTATTTTAGCCCCTTTTACAGATCACGTGAAGTTAAAGGAACCTTAATTATTAATAGGATCATTTGGGAGAAATCATTTAAAATAAACCATTTACATTATACTGTTATTTAATTTATGATAAATAATTTATTTGCCATCAATTTTTACGATCTCATAACACTTTCAGCTGTGGGGCATAGTTGGTTTATTCCCTATCACTTACCTTTGGTGGAGGCTTGTATTTTTTTAATCATCAACTTTACACAAATGAGAACATTTTTTAAATAGGTAAGGGTGATAGAGAAAGAATGTACGGCAAAATATAAATCGAGAAAATGTGTAAAATACATAAGTGGCATAAGTGCATGATTTTCTAGTAGTGCGAACAAGACATAAACAAGAATTCCTGGATCAAGTTTCCCTCAGGACTATACTAAAGGCCTTGTTGACGTATTTATTTTTGTAAAACTAAAGCCATTGATTTATGTCAACATGTACTGTACATACAGTATTAATATCTTGAAACTGAACACTTTTGGTTCAACTATCACTTATGTAAAATGTTTTATCAGTTACGTGCGTAAAATAGATATTTTATTATAAAAAATACACGTAGTTTACAAACTCTTTCTTAAGTGCTTATGGTATATTCCCTTACAAAAAATTATCTGTTAATAAAATTATATTAGCATTGATCTATTTGAGATCTTGCCAAGAGTGTCAAAGGTTTAAAATTTTATAACAATATTACAAATCTCCCAAATTACTTTAAAAAAAACTTAAAATAGTGCTATGAAATTGTATGCAATATACTTTATGAAACGTGCATCTAGTGTAGGTCACATTTTAAAACCAAAGTGTTTCAATTGACCTCAGCCAAAATAAATCAAAACACACTTCTTCTACTAGGTATTGTTGCTTTATACTTATTCGTTTGTATAATAAATAAACACAGCTTTATTACTTTCTCTCTATCTTACAGGTAGAGAAAGTATGGTGATCGTCAAAAAAATCGAACTCGAGATTTTGATGAATTTTGACGTTTCATGACTCCCTGAATCCGAAAAAGTGGTTTTTGAATTTCCGTCTGTCTGTCT
>CABFWB010002403.1:64840-77132 GCA_902151455.1 Timema bartmani
AGGTGGACAAAGATGCGCCTCTTTTCTCATTGATTATATATCATTGTATATTATTTTATGCGTGTTCTTATGTGGAGTGGTGATGATACAATGTACATTATTCCGTTCAGAAATCTTACGAGTTTATAGAAAGAGAGAGAAAGTCTGTGTGGTGTGCCGTACCATTTATTTTTTTATTTTTTAGCAACGCGTCTTATTAACCGTTCAGGTTATACCTCTGTGCACTCTAATGAGTTAGGGATTAGAAAGGTTGAATTTAAAGGAAATTCTAAGGTAAGCTAGATTGGTTCACATATTTAGTCACTATATATTTAGGCTTTAATGTACCCACTACTTCTTTATTTAGTGTTTAGAGTCGTCAAAAATTGCTCCATGCTAAAATATAATATATATAAATTTTATATCGTAATAAAATGTCAAACTTTCTGTAGTAATATCCACCAAACACCAAAGTTCTCGTTTGGCATTCTCAACACTGACTTTGGTAGTCAAAATTCAACTCTGACCCCAGATGGTTTCATTGGCGGGGTGTTTCCCATTGGAGCTATTTTGGTTTGATTTTAGTTGGGTTTCAATACAAATGCTGGTGAGTTTTCTTTAAAATTCAATTTACTCATTCTTTATTGGTGTAGTTCAAACGGGCATAGATATTTATAGCATTAAAAAATAGTCCTAGCGAGAAGGAAGTCTCAAACTTAATATCTTCCTCCTTTCGACCATTGAATACATGATTTCACGCCAGTTAATTTATGGTATCACACGTAAAATAAAGATAAAAAATTATTAACCAAAAACTAATAAAACGTTGAAATTAGATATAAAATATATTTTTTTGTTTCATGTTTTTAAGACAGTCTGCCATAATATGAGTTTCAATAGAGATTTTTGCTGTGATAAAATAATATTACATATTTTTTGATATTTCTACGAAATGTAGGTTATATTTTTATTCATCATTTGCTTAACTTTTGATTTTAAATTATAATCTCTAGTATAAAATAAACCAAAATAATTCATACCAAGTACAATTTTAAGCTTTATAACATGATCTTTCTAAATTAAGTTGTATAAGCCATTGCAATACTACGTGTATATTAATATAACTAAATAACTCATATAAACCATCTTAATCTAGGTATTTAATGATATTATTTCTATTAGATTCACAGTAAAATTTCACATGATTTTAATGGAAATTATTTTACAATTATCTTTTCATTAATGGTACACATTGTATTGTATAAGAAGATTATTACAATATTTACTGCTTTGACATATTGTGTCTATACACAAGTTAAATAATCATCATATGTGATTATTTTTTTAATCACCGCGTTTAGCTACCCATTCAGTTTATACGCCTATGTACAAATCACGCTAATGATTTTAGAAATGAGTAAGGCTATATTTATAGGAAGTGTACCCACATTTACATTTTCGTGGAGGAAGAGGGGAAACCCATTTTGGAAAGCCAAAATTACTTACTACTGTATGGCATTATAAACTCAAAAGTTCATAGCCACACCTATGAATGTACACCACTATCCCCTACCTGCCTTGAGCTAGTTATATCCAGTCCACCTCATTACACCCTATCACTACTTTTAGCTATTTATAGCCAGTCCATTATACCCTATCTTTTCCATGTTCAATCTGGTGTTAAATATCCCCTCTACGTCTAGGTATGTCAATAGCTTGAACGCGGTTCTAGTTTTTTACATTCGCTCTGCATGTCCTGTCCACCATAGCCCGCGAGATTTGATTATCTTAACAATGTCTGGTGATGAGTTTATGGTATAAAAACACCATTGTGTAACTTTCTCAAAGCTTCATGATTTTCATCTCTTGTTGGAACAAATATTTTACCACGTAGGTTACTTTGGTTTCGAAAACCATAAATTTGTTATCGTCATGTAAGGCAAGAGATAAAGTTTCACAAATATTAAAAACATCCTGTGAAACTATTGTTTTATTTATTCTGAGTTTTATTTTTCTTTAAAACACGTGAGATGTTAACAACTTACTGCTAATTATAAGCAGCCATTTCCTGAACGTCTTATCTTCCTAATTAGCCTCTAATATAAATGAACTTTTAACGATAAAAAACGGCATTGTTATATTTGCAGTAATCTATAAATTGTCGTGCTCAAACTGGCTAAGATTATCACTATGAAAGTGTAGTCTTCAGAAGGAGTATCTCTTCGCTTATCATTGAAATTTAAAATTGTAAATATATGGGACGAGTTATAAAGTAGAACCACTATTATTTATTTTGAAAGGTTGTAAACAGGCGTTGGCTACTCTCGATTTATTCAAGATAAGACCTTAACGGTAAATATGTGTGTGTGGGTGAATTAAGTATTGTCTGTGTAGTTCTTATATTAAGCTCTTTTCTGGTATATGTAACCTGGTCCTTTAAAAACGTACCTAAAATATCTTACTGGATAAATATTATTTATGGTAAAAATTCTAGTATACGATATGAAACCGTTTGCCAAAATTAGAGTTTTAATCTATTACAAATTTGTGAAGTTATTGAACTAATTATAAATAATTTTTGAAGAGATTTTAAATCACTATTGTACTTCATAATCTTATGAACAGTGGCTACGTACGCACTGTACACACAGCCATATCTACCAATACGCTTATTATAAACAAAATGAGAGAACTTTTCCAAATCGAATTTTTACGATCTAAGAAAATATATCAATGCAAAATAAAGCATTTTTTTAAAACCAATAATGACTTGGTCAGAGCAGTGACGTGTAAATAACATTATCGTGAAGCACTTTGAAAATTCGAAGAAAAAAAAAAGATACATATTAATTTTATTTTAATTTTTGTTAATATGAACAAAATTTAATATGTGTTAGGAAATATGTCATAATTATTAGTTATATATTTATATTACCTACATTTATTTAAACATAACAGAATTTAGTGCAAAACAAATAGATTTAAAGAACTAGATCCTCAATTTTTTTAAATTAAAATTGTATTTAATTTAAACAAGATTTAAAAAAATTGTTTGAATCTGATAGAGTCAAAATTTTAAAGTATTTTTATAATAAACCTAAAACTAAATTGAGAATTTGTTTTTGCATCATTCAGATATATATAAATTCTTCAAATTATGAATATATTTAATCATTAAAATTTGTGGAGTAATAAAACTAAACATTGTATTTCTAAGTACATTGTTTAATATATAAATGTTGTACTTTGTTTTAAATTATTCCTTCATTTATTAGATTTAAATTTAGACTTTAATATCAATTGTGTTCTAAAATTTTTATAAAATATAATCAAAAGGGCGAACAATATGATCTACTTTAGTAACCAAATAGTTGAATATCTTAGGGAATTGATAAGTTTATTGAAGACCTCATTTTAAAGAGATGTCTACATACCCAAATATTAACAAGTGCCATATTTATTCCCTCCTTGATCCGTCCACACTAAATTGATTGTGATGGCAGTTGGAACGGAATGCTTGCTCTTATAGCTTACGGGCCCTGTTTCCGAAAAAGAAAAAAACAGGTGTCCTTAGTAAGAAAATTGTCAACAAGACATTACTCATGTCTACGTAAGTAAGAGCTGATTAGCTCCAAGCCCCTTAGGATATGTGAAAACCACCAGACAAACAACTCAGGACAGAACATTACTGGAAAATGTTGATGCTCTCTGGTGAGATTCTAGTGAAGAAGTGACCCAAAGACACAGTCAAACAGGGAAATAATGCTGTTAATACAACTTCACTTATCACTCTGAAGTAGGTTTGAACGTTGGTTGAAGAAATGATAGATACATTGGAAATCTCCGACTCTCAAATAACGTTTATGTCGTATTATATAGTTCATACATGTTTAATTGCTGATTTACTGGTATTTAGCACGCTATAGCTATTAGAAGAGGTTACCCTCCTGGGTACAGAATACTATGAGCCATTAAACTCTCTCAAAAATAATTAATAGAGGATACAACTGCATCGGTGGGTTGCTTGGTCAAACTTTTCACTCTCGTGTAATAATAATAATAATATTTAGCACCGCGTCTTACTACCCGCTCGGGTTATACGCTTAAGTACTAATTACGCTAAATGGATTAGGAATTGGTAGGGTTGAATTTAAAGGCAGTGAACCTGCATTTGCGTCGAGGAAGAGTGGAGAACCATTTAGGAGAAACCACCCCCAGTTCACCCGACCGAGATTTGAACCTCGATCTTCCCGTCCTCGGTGGTCGAGCTCAACACGACTAGCGCGTTAGCCAACTACACCACCGAGGCGACTCTCGTGTAGGAATGGATTATCGGTTATGATAAGACAGGGGTTTAAACCTCAATTCGGTGTACTGAAGGTGATTTTTCTAAATGGTTTACCACTCTCCTCTCTCTACTAAAATGTTGGTAAAATAATTCTCACTAAAGTTTTTCTTCCAAAACCCCGCTCCATTATGTAAATATTTGCGGTTATTTTAAAAGGTGGTGCACAGAGGACACGTCCATAGATCTTTGTTGGATTCACTAAGGGTTCAAATTTACTGCAACGCAAGCAGATAGAGGGTGCACCTTTACGTCAAAAATGCGACTTTTTTTGGTTGCTCCACTTATCTGCAAACTAAACAAGGAGCAAAATAGGGAAAATAATTAAGGTGAAGTCACCATAACATAATAATTTGAGCTTTTTTGGACCAATCCGTGTGAAGAATTTAATACAAAGTCAATGCTACTTTATATAAAACCATATAATATGAAAATGACAAAAAAAACTAGTAAACATTTTTCTTTAAGCTAGAAATTAAATCATAGATGACATATTTCTGGGAGATTTTCAAACAGAAATATTATTCATTTAAAATTATTTATCTGTAATATTAGTTTAAAGCCCTCAATTCACAAATATAATATCCATAAAAGCTTTAAAACATGTTATAAAAATAGATTTTCACGCCATATTTAGTGATCTGTCTTTGAAATCAGATTTATACACACTTCTTTGGATCTAAAGCAAGGTCGGATAGATACGAGTCTGTCTACTCTTAATTCCAGTGATATGACATTGAACCCAGAAAACTCTAGTATTACCGCATATTAGCACGCACGCAAATCAAATATTGTAGAAATGCTTGAGCACCAAAGCTTTAATTTTATTGTTTTAGGTATTATTATTTTTATGTATTATTATTATTTAAGTAATATTATTATTAACAATCTCATTTATTTAAATAATTATCTCCTAATGATTGTAGAATCATTTAAAGTTGTTTGGTAAGGCTTAATATATAATTTATGTATATATATATATTATCTTATATAAATATCTCTGTACACTGGAGGAGTGGTGGAGGATCTTATACACATAGTATTATGTTTAAATTACAGGAATATTTTTATAAATAAAATATATCAGAACAGTGGTTTCCAGCCTTTTGCACTAATTGACACCAGTTTTAGCCCCTGGGACCATCATTTCATCTTGATCGCCTACAAGCGTTCAAATCCTAGTTTATAATTATTTTTGTCGCTGCACCCGCAGCTATCTTTTAGAGGAAATCTACCCTTATTTACTTGAAGGGAGAAGTGGTAACAATTTAGGAAAAATCACCCCCTGTATTCCAGGCTAAAATTTTAATACTTAACCAACCCAACCCAAACTGAATGAGCGTAATATTAGCACGCATGCCCACCGATAATTGGTTAACTTCTATAAATTAATTATATTATACGAATATGACTTAAGATGTCGCTACGGAGAACCAACCAACCCAGCGGGCATTTTAGATATAATGATACTATAGTATTAGTGCCACTGGCCCAAATAGGCCTACTGGGCTGATACAAACAGCTAAGTCATAGTTGTGTGACTGAAAGGAACATGAGCAGTTTTTATCATTTTGGCAGTTTACATTTCTATTAATTTGGATTTACACCTTCCTATAGTATATTTGTAATAAATTGATAAATTATATATAAAGCTATAATTTCAACAAGTTCTGTAACCACTCACGAAACATACCATGAGTAAATGGGATCGCGATCCCTTGGTTGGAAATTACTGTATTAGAGTTGGCAACTAAGTCTGTCAACTAATATGTTGGTTGCACTGTAAAATATCATAGTGGTAGATTTGTTGTCTAAATGTTGGGTGTAGTAGTATTCAGTGTTCAAGCTTGTTGGAAGTAAAAAACCAAGGGAGCGGGTAGTAAGGAGTGTAAGTTAAGAACATACGAGATATGATTTCAACTCCGATTTTCTAATTATAATATTTAGCGACGAGGACAAAAACGTTTCCTTTGCGTTTTATATAATACTAGCTTTTGACAGCAGCTTTGTTTGCGTTAATATCTGCTTTAAAAACTTGTTCAGTAATATAACGTTTCTAATTCTAGAAATTTTGATTCAGAGAACCGGAATCAATCTCTCTTTAACAAAATATTATTTAAAGTATTCTCCTTTTTAAACTGTGATGCCTTTTTCCTATATGTTTTCATAGCCGTGTATACAATTAATTTTCATATAACTTATGATCCCTCTTAGACAACTATTGCGTTTTATATAGGCTGTGTTCGTTTGTGCACCCAGTTTATGGGCTGATTCATGTTTAGTTTTAAAGATTTCTTTTAAAATATATTGGTTGACAAATTTGAGTTGGGATTGTCATGGTTATCTTGATATTGGAGCAGAAGAAATTATGTAAAAAGTGCAACGGGATGTTTAACTTCTTATTTCGATATAGATTTGATATCACTTTGCCCGCATTAATTATTTATACACTTCTAAACAACCTATAAATTTAAAATTTCACATGCCGTGAGGTCTTAGGCTATATTTTACCAACTGGTCTAAAACTTGGTATCCGGGGTTTTTATGAGGTCCCCCAAGGGGTTTTTGGAATTAGATATCTAACCTTAAAATTAAGGGTAGTTTACTGAAGGGCAAAAGAGAGAAATCAGCCATAACGATTTTGATTAAATTTTATATTTAAAAACTGTTTATTATAATAAACAAGATGGAAATTCTCATTTTCTCATGAAAATGACTTTGCGGGACATGAGGGAAATTTTTCCAATTTTCAGCGTTTCTCCGCAACTATTTGAGATACAAAATAACTTAGCATTGTGAGATTGTAGTATTATTAACGATAAAAAAAATATTTGAAGTATATATTTATAAAACCAATCATTTTTGAGCTATAAGCAAATATACATACTTTTTAACTCAGGTTTTTGAAAATTAATTGGATTCTTATGCTCTTTGGTTTCTCCTTTTCTCAATTTTTCTGTAACAATGTTCCTAGTTCCTAATGCCATAGAGTAAATACGTAGCAGTGTATATTATTTCATTTGTGATCATTGGCGTAGTGTTTCTACAACAATGTGTATACCTATTATTTCGTTTAACAAATCTTATGAGTTTTTAGTTAATGTCTATCTTAAGATAAAATCGGGAAAAAGTCTCTGTGGTACACCGTACCATTTATTTTACTAGAACTATCAAGCATGATTTCAAATATTGTGTGTATACAAGTCACAAATTTCAGAAATTTCAGCTTTTAATACAAGATCATATTATATTTCTATTTTAACATTGCAATTGATTCAGTCTAATTTTCGAAATTTGTAAAATATTTTAAGCCAATATAAGGTTAAAATATAAACTTTACTAATTGAGTTTTGGTTCCTTTACCCTGGGGTTAGTTTTTTTGAACTAAACGGGAACAAAGTTACTTTATAGACGCCCTATGTTGATCACGGGTACACCATTTAATAAATAATATACCAATAATAAGTAGAAAACAAATATTTTTAATACAGGTTGAAATATTTAAAGGATTAAAATAACATGTTATCCTTAGACATAAACTATACTAAAAGATTTTATCTTAAACAATTTTTAAATTTACATACATATATTTTAAGTCATTTTAATTACTAGACATTGAATGTTTCTTTCAACAATATTTGCGTATAGCCTGATTAAGTAAAAAAAAAAACATAGGTGAAGCTGTTACTGGCCCCATTCTGAAAATGCATAGGAGCAGATCTAAATTGCTTTATCTGATTCATTGATGTTAAACAATAAAATTTTACTGGCATCCTTTAATCAGAATTTAAAAAAAAAACAGTATACATCTGAGTGTAATGAAGTTAAATGAACAACTTCGAGTTTTAAAGTGGGTTACGTCTATTTTATAAAATGTACTTCTTAATATTGAAATAGGAACGGTCTATGAACACTTCCAAGCAACCTATAAGGATACCTGTGGTAAAAACCATAAGGATTTAACTGCTGTAAATCACCATAGAGAGGTCGATTGTAAACAGGATGATTATTGAAAGGTCGGTAAGGTCCAAAAAGTTGACCATTGTTTGTTGGTCTGATGGACTCGGGTTCCAACTCGTCTTCTTCAAGAAGATTGGTGACACCTTGAAGAACCCAACTCCACAGACCTCCATCTCCACCACTTCTAAGAAAGTGTCCTAGAGTTCTACCACTGGCCACCGGTAGTGTTTTTGCTTCAGTATGGTCAGTGCGGTCAGCGGAGATAAAGGAACTCGTCTCTTGCTTACACCAGCAATTGTGAGCAAACAACAGAGCTACACCAACGATACCAGCTGTGTAACTAAAATTTGAGAGTGCCTGGAAAAATAATAGAACACAGGACTAACAATAAACATGATTTTAAGAAAGGGTTGAAAATTTATGACACGCCTTGTTGACGGCCAAGTGGGTGGAAAGCTAATTTTTCTAGGGGGGATTCCACTAGAAAGTGCCACCATACATATATGCCAATAAATTTGTGTACGTATGTGTGGGCCCCTGAGAAAAGATCCATCAAATTTCATAGGAGGTCAGATACCCCAAGCCCTCTCTTCCCTTTTTACGTCCTTGATGACGGATAACTTAGAAATTGTGATAAACTCTAGTCCAGCTATTCTCAACCATAGTTCCCCGGAACAATGGAGTTCCTCGAGACTTGGCAATATCTTGCTTTTTATTAATCTGTCGATAATGTTTGGCTAACGTAAAAATATACTAGGAGAACTCACGTATCCGAAGAAGATGAAGATAAGAGTGTCGGTAGTTATGTTAAAAGTGAGGTTAGTATTAGTATTTTAAAGCCAAGTTCAATTACCGAAGGACGGTAATTAGTAAATATAAAGCAGCAATTAAACACTCTTGAAATACTTTGTTCTAAATTATGAATTAATTATTATTTACCAACACTACTGGCTTACACGTATATTTGTAATTTGATCCTTTCTACCCTAATATATGTCAGCCAGATAAGGGGTTTCCCAAGATTTTACGAAATATTTTAAGGGTTTCCCTAAACAAAAATGTTGGGAATCACTACTCTAGCCATTTATCTAATCTAAGTACAGCTTGTGACATTATGGACTAGAAGCAAGCGAAATAAATTTATTTGAAAAATAATTTAGTTTTAAACACACTTTTTGATTATGTGCCTTTAAAGTCTTTCTTATCTTGCTGTCTTCAGAAGAATATTTTTAAAAAAATCATGGCTTGAGCTGAGTTACGTTTTTAGTAAATGGTATCAGGAGCTCCCCATGAGATGAACTGCGCTTTCAAGGAAACAACACATTAGAATACTATCTGTGATTTTAAAACCCAACTAGTTTAGTTTTTGAATAACTTGGAACACTATAACAGAAGGTTAAGAGTATGATTTATATTATAAAGAATTTACACCTAAAATCAAATCTTAACGAGGAAAAGTATGGTAAATTGGTTTATCTACTTTGAGTGTACCAAAGCCGATGTGGGTAGATGGTTTATTTAATTTGAATGTACCAAAGCCGACGTGGAAAACTAGTTTATCTACTTTGAGTGTACCAAAGCCGATGTGGAAAACTAGTTTACCTACTTTGAATGTACCAAAGCACATGTGAGAAACTAGTTTAGCTGCTTTGAATGTACAAAAGCTGAAGAAGGAAACTAGTTTAGTTGCTTTTAATGTACCAAAGTACACGTGGGCACCTAGTTTATCTACTTTAATGTACTATTAAAGCATAAGTGGGAAATTAGTTTACCTACTTTTAATGTACCGAAGCACATGTGTTAAACTGCTTTAGCTGCTTTGAATGTAGCAAAGCAGATATGGGAAACTTGTTTACCTACTTTTAATGAACTAAAGAACATGTGGGAAACTACTTTAGCTGCTCTCAATGTACTGTACCAAAGCAGGTGGGAAAGTGGTTTATCTACTTTTAATGTACGAAAACATATGTGGGAACCTAGTTTAGCAACTCTGAATGTACCAAAGCAAAAGTGAGAGGCTGGTCTAGCTATATTTATAATTAATTATATTGTTTATGTAATTTGAAAATGCAATCTTTTATTTTTATTGTGAAGGGAATAGTAAATAAATATGTATATCATTATCATACTCAAAATAGTCATCATTACAATAAATTCATATTAGTAGTTCTGTTTCAAAATTTGATAGAAAATTATTTCAAAAATTATTAAATTGGCCTATGTCAGTCAGTCTTTGATAATTACGAATTAATTGTAATATGTATAATAAATGATTAATTCCTACTCTCTCCCTCTCTCTCTCTGGGGGCTGCTTGGTCTAAGACGTCACGCTCGCAATAAGCTGGATTGCCAAAGATGCTTATAATCTCGTTTGGGTGTACTAAGCTTTTTTTCTTAATGGATTTTTACTCTATCTACACCCAAATGTGGGCACATTTATTTTAAATATTACCTTCCTGCTTCTACCCACATAAGTGTAATCAATATATACTCGTAAATCATGAGCTGTTAGTGAGATTCGTTAATAAAAGAGAGCAGTTCTTTCCAAAACAATTTGGATGAAACTACCAAAATTAACACAGTGATACTGTCTTCTTTAGCAGAGCTCTAATTTATGTCCATACCTTTTATATAATGATATATGTTATTTAAATTCTTGAATTGACGATTGTAGGACACTAATTAAATTAGTTCAAATATTGTTTAGTTGGTTTTCCACCTTTAGCATGATTTTAAAAAAAAATGCTATTGTCATCTAATGGCATATAATCCTGGCTCTGACAATAGAAAAGATAGCTCACATATGTTAGAACGGAAATATATTAAAAAAATGGCATCCCTTCAGGCAATCGTAGGTCGATTTATTTGAAATTGCCCCTCTTCATTAAGTCTGGTATGGCGATACATAATTTTTCTACAATAACATTTTATATTTTCTAAAAATTTCACATAAAACATAGTGGTAATTTTTTCTAATCGATATTTATTAAATATTGGTCCTAAACCTGTTTTCTGTTATTTAAAAACTTAACTCTAAATTTTAAATTGTATTTTACATAAAATCTATCTAAAGAGCTATCTAAAAATTTACATTTCTAAGAAAATTGAAGACATAATTTTATTTAATTAGATTTATTTATAGGTTAATGTGAAAAATATAATAGTATCTCAGTAAATATAACACCCAAACAGTAAAATGGGGTAGGGTAAGTTTTCATCACTTCATACGCAGTCAGTTGTGGCTAACAAAGCATTTCAAGTTTGTTTTTATGTATGGTAAAAACATATTATTATAAAATTGACTTTGTTAACTTTAAATAGCTGTAACTATATTAGGCTGAATACTATACTGAAAATACTTCGAGATTAAATATTTCATTCGTCAACTAAATCAAATTGTTTTAATTCGTCAGGCAGTGCACAGCCATTTAAAGGCACCTTGTTCGTTTTAATCTAATTTGAAATTATTTGCTACGTAGTGTATATCCAATAATTTAAATTGATATGCATTCAGTCAATATAATCAAATCCCATACTTTGTTATTTCAATTCATAGTCTCATTTCATACTTAAGTTGGTAAATAGTGATTTAAAAAAAAATTAAAAATCTTAAAAAAAACACTACTATCCACTTACCATAATATTATATATCCTTCCCCTGTGCCAAAATACAATCAAGTCTAGGCGGTATAGCCTATGTAAACATTTATATATACATCTCTCAAGACAGAAAAGATTGACGTCAACTGACAAATATAAAAATACATCACCTACTTTCTTTACTCTCACTTTCAAATAGTCTAATCTTGAGATATAGCCCATTTCTACACCCTTATTTATTTCTTAAATAAGCTTTGTTTACAAATATTTCTCAACTTCCATGGTCAGCATGACGATTTCTTTTATACGACTGAGGCAACACAGAAAGCTTTTCCAATTATTGTGCATAGATATATTTTCAGATAATTTATAACTTTAAAATATATTTTGATTTTTTTTTTTTTTTTA
>CABFWB010002403.1:77210-87537 GCA_902151455.1 Timema bartmani
TTTTTTTTTTTTTTTTTAGTATTTGAATTAAAAGAAAACTCAGTATAGTGTGTGTCTTAATACATATATACAAACACATATGATAAAAAATCACCGTAACTACTATTTATGACTTGGGTTATATAAATGTATATGATAAATATAATTTTAATGATACATTAAAAAAATAATTATTCATTTATATATTAGCTTGTGTACCCGTTCTTCGCATGGGAAATCTATAAAGTAGCTTTGCTATCTCTTTTTTTTAGAATATTAAATTAACCACAAGAAATAAATAAAAAAATCTTTAATTATGTTTAAATATGAATCTTTTATAGGTTTAAATTGTATTACAAAACGCGTTAAGTAGGATGACTATAACACAAAGTCAAAATAGAGATATAATTTGAATATGTGTAAAGAGATTAAATTACTTTTAATGATTAGTTTATAACTTCTCTATACACAATATTTGAACACTTGCCTATTGGTGCTAGTAAAAGAAAAAGAAGAGTGAAATAGCATAAACAATTGATTGTTTAATAGTTTGAACAAATGAAAGTTGCGTAGTACTGTAACAGTTTACAGTTTAGAAAAGGAATTTTTCATTTCATACGTTTCTGGTCTAATTTGATCCGATATTTTGTATCCACCATATTGAATTTTTGTTTTTTGGATCATTCAAGCGAATATTATTTTAATAATTATCGGCTTTCAAAATTTTAGATTTTCATGATGTTTATAATTGTTCTAATATTTCTGTGAACAGAGAGATATCAAAACTATATTGAATAATAATATTCAACATCTAACTACAATCTTTATACAATTTATTATTTTATAATATCAAGATAGTCATGAAAATGACAAACCAATTATGTCATCCAATAAATTTATAAACAGACTTTGAAACGAAACATTAATAAATCCACAAATTGAATGCACAAACGCACGTAATTCATTTAAAAAAAGACAATTTTTGCCTAGGAGCGATCATCAGATATGTAAAATAAATTAAATAAATTGTTATAAAACATATTGGATAAAAGAACATAACGGTTAAACAGTGAACATAATATAAATAATAATCTGTTAAAGAAACAGGTTGGTCATTGCAAGTACCTGACAGATTTAGATTTTCTACCACGATACAAAATTGTATTGTCTAATAGTTGGTGGAATTTTTAGACCCCTATTTCTTGGATTCAATTTTTATATTTCAAGTTTTCATTATTTTATGATTATTCGGAGTGGTCTTTATTATATTAGTATGAGCTAAGCTTTCTAGTTCCCTTGGATGTGGAGTTATAATGACATATTATTGGCTCCCATTTACAGGCGTCAGGCTTCCCAGTCTATGAGTTAGAGCTCTAGACGGGCTAAAAAATAGTGTTCTATAGCCTCAATATTCTTTTAAGATGGGCGTAATGTTGGTCCAACAAAAATAAAAATATTATTATAAGTCAAAGTCAAAACAGTAGTTTTTTTAGCTGCCATCTTGAAACAAAATGGTAGACGTTATTTGTAAATAGCCTATGATTTTAATCGGATATCGAAATTATATACATGCGAAATTTCAGCATCACAACCGGCACAGTGTTTTGCATGGGATTGAGCTTTAAACAAACAGACATACAACATTTCATTTTTATTAAATTAGTAGAATAAAAGAAAAAAGAGTTCCACATCCGCTAGTTTCCCTAAATAATTATTCAAAGTATAATATTCTAATGGTCCTTCGTTTGTTATTCTTATTCAACGGCAATCACGCAGTTTAACATTTTAGGCTCACAATATGTGTGGTATTAAAAAATAAGGTTTTCCAAGGAACGTTGATTAATAACATGTTTCTTGGTTCTATAGCTCCCTAAATACGTACTCACAAGCTCTAATGTATAAGGCTCACTATGGATATAAAAAAAATACTTTAAGGTGCACATCATAATAATTAACCGGCCCCGTGATGTAGTGGTCAGTGCACCTGGCTACTAGCCTAAGGGCCATGGGCTCAATTCCTGGCTGGGACCTTGGGTATTTTTTTCCGTGGAGAATTACCCCAATGGTCACCAGGGTTTAGTTAATTAGACTTAAGTTAGCTTTAAGTGTTTCCACTTCATCTCATCGGGACATGGAAAGATCCTCCACGGAAAGGAGGCGTGATTAATACAATTGGGCGTCCCCTGGTCAACGGTACATTAGTACTGGCTAATCTTTCCACTAGTTACTACTAGTTTACAAGTAGTCGGGGAAATCATTAGGGTAGAATAATAATACTTTACGTCTGGGCTACATAATTCGTAGCCCAGAAGTGCAATATTATTATTCTACCCTAATGATGTCCCCAACTACTTGTTTAAAGTGTAAAATGTATTGGTTAATTGAGTTTAATGATACAGTTCCTAGTAATCACGTGGTCTAAGGCACTAGTCTAAACATATTTGATTTATAAAAAATACGCCCGAGGGGCACACTTTGCGGTTTCACTTATAAGACCAGAAAATTGCCACTTTTTTTATTTTGCTTGTGTTTATAACTATGCACATTGGAGGTCACAGGATCTAAGGTATCAAGTTCTCAATATACAGTCAACTCCGCTTATAGTGAACAACTATGGACCCAAAAATTTTGTTCATATGTCCGAAGCTCACTAAAACCTAATGTTTCTCCACTTAACCTTAAGTGGGAGGGTTAGGGAAAAACAAACAAAATATCACGAAGTGAATATATTTTATTGAAATTTATTCATTAATATTAATTAGTCGGTTATGTGCACTTACTTGCTGAATACTGTTTTAGATAATATTTTCTATGTGTTCTCAAGTGTACAAGTTTTTTCACGCTTGATTTCACATTGTACATACATTCTATAATTCTTACAACAATTCTGAAATCCTTCAACATCTCTTTCACTGTCGCGACACTTTCTTGAATCTCGTGTAGTAGTAATCTTCAATCTTTTTTAGTTCCATGTTGGAACACCTACCATAGCATCAACGGTGATATATGGTGATATTTAATTCGTTATATCTTTATAATTTTTCTCACTTGCTTGATTGAATGGTCTAAGACATCTTTCTAGCAATAGACTGGACTGCTGATAATGGGTAAATAGACAAACAGAAAATCAAGTGTACAGAGATTTAGAATTTTATTATGTATACAGATTTAGTAATATATGTCCAACAGCATGATCTTACTAAAATAAAGGAGATTTTGAATAAAATTTTCTTTTAGATTAATAGCCACTGTCTTCAGCTTCTTTAGTTGCATATTATTTTGCCTTCATTCTAATGTTCTTCTACCAAATTTGTTACCACGTCTAACATTAAGTTAAGTTTATGGATATACTTGTACTTAATATAAAATTAATTGTTAGTATATAGAATTGTTCTCTTATTCAATCCTGAAATATAGCAAGCTTACACTAGGTGCAGCTTATAACATAGTGTAATGCATCAAGTGCTACCTTTCAGGGTAATGTATGGATTAAGTAACACATATAATTAAATGTTGCCGTCAATTATAAACCAAATGCAATTCGATTTAGTGTTAATTTGATCAATTATCTTTTATTTTAAATTATGTTTATGACTGCTTATGGACTGTCAGTGTATATTAGTCAAGTAATAAATTTAATGTGTTCTATTCCAAACTAATAAACTAAATTAATCATCCTTAGGGTAGGATAGGACTAAAAAGAATAATATGATTTTTGTTTTATGTATAGCAAAACTTTTTTTTGGTATGAAGTAAGAGTATATATTTATTTGGTCGGAAGTAATTTACTTAAAAAAAAACTTTTGAATAAATTGTCAGAATGTGAAACATCTTAATGTTAGATAATCTATCATACACCCCGATCTTCCTTCTGACCTGTTCGTCTTTCTTTGTGCAATTATCTTCTTTGTTGCTGGCAAACACGAAGGTCAAAGCACAAAAAAAAAAGTAATTCAATTTGGCAATCTTGAAGTCATAGGTAAGATGGATGGTACATAAAGTATGATGGACTAATTTTTCATCTCTAGGTCACAAGAGTAGGAAATTGTTAACACTTAATATAATAATAGCTTAGAAGAAAATTCTCCAACTCTTTATTTTTAGCCTTTTACATCATCAGTTCTTATATGAAAAAGAAAACCATTAAGAGTATTAAGAATACAATATCTCATATAGTTCAGTGTATGGATGTTGTTGAAGCGAAGGGAGTATGAAAGAAGAGAGAATTATAGAAGACGTTAGTGAGGATGTATTACATATAGAGTCGTTGTTTTTTTTATCTCTACGCACAGTTTATTGCCTGTCCTTAAGGGAACGGCGTGATTAGGTATGTATTTATGTACTCTACATAACAGTTATATTAGTTGATACATTAATACGATTACTTAATATCTGCACAAGGGGGTATGTGGTATAAATGTCAAGGTAATTAATTTCATTCTGGTTTGCCGGCCCAGTATGTGGAGTTTGGTTCCATATAAATAAATTTCCTCTTTCCCTCTGCCTTAATGTGGATACATTTTCTCCTAATCCAACCTTCCTCATCTGTGATATTTCATTTTTTTCATTTATTAAAGGTATTAACATTTGGAGCATCGCACTGTATGGGGTGGAAACTTGGACTCTTGGGAAGAGGAAAAAGAACTACTTGGAGAACTTTAAAATGTGATGCTGGAGAAGACTTGAGAAGATCAGGTGGAGGGACAGGGAGACAAATGAAGAAGTCCTAATAGGAGTGGGTGAGAAGAAAACAATTTTGAATGTAACTATTCGGTACAAAGAAAACTGGATTGGACAAATACTTAGGAGGAACAGTCTTTTGCACGATGTCATAGAAGAATGAAAGTTTGACGGAAAGAGGAGCTCCGGAA
Source organism: Timema bartmani (assembly GCA_902151455.1). Lineage (NCBI taxonomy): Eukaryota > Metazoa > Arthropoda > Insecta > Phasmatodea > Timematidae > Timema > Timema bartmani. The sequence goes on from CABFWB010002403.1 coordinate 82,061, forward strand.
GAAGGAAGATTCAAATAATATATGACTTGAAGGAAAGTATAAAATCCTGGGTGCTGAAGGAGAAAGCAGAGGAAGGGTGAATTTGTGGTCTTAATTCATTGTCACAAGACAGAACACCTAATAATAATGATAATAGCTTAGTGCACACTTTATAAACTAACTGATTATATCAGCACAGGACTTACAAACTAACTTAAATCTAAAACAGACACAAATTCCAACCCCCGGCATCACCGTGAAATAAGAAACCCACATTTCACCAATGGTATATCTATTGTCCATGAATTGAGCCCATGTTCGCTAGCCCAGTAGACAGATACGCTACCGATTGAGCTAGGGTGTTGGGCCATCTCAAATACATTATTGGCGTTAAGGTTTGCGTATAATACAAATGGTTAGTGAGAATTGGTGACGAAAAGAACTCATTATATACTGTCTTGTACCTTTCACAAAATTAAGAAAACCTCTTCTTTTCTTCATTTTCTTCTTAAAATATTATAGTTGTATATATTTTCAAAATATCTTGTTATTCTGTGTCTTTGTATCTATGAATATTAATATCTAAATCAAAATGCTATATAATAATATATTCTAAGAGGGACCATTGGGTATAAGAACGTTATTCATGAATTACTGATTAACTTACAACTCTAACATGAATTATTCGGAGTTGATTGTCAACCCATGTTGTGTTAAGAAATTTAAAAATGATATAGAATACAAATTACTCCTTAGTTAGGTTTTTAGCTATGAAATAAATAAATACATAATTAATTATAAAATTGCTGTGTGTATAGTATCGTTTTACCAAAGTCTCATCTAGACTCACCTTAACTACTGCTATCCATGCTATCCGTACTATCAACTCCCTAATACTCTTTAGGATATTTCAAAATTTGACACTCTCTGTATCCTTAATTAAGTGATATCTTGTCCACTAATGGGAGAGTTTAATACTTTGTCCAATTAAGCTCATAAGAAAAAAACAATTTCAATCAATTTGATACTTTTATTTTACATTTGTTGTTAGTTGTGCAGTGGTGTTAAGAAAGATGTATGCCTATTTTAGGACCTAATAGCCTTTGAAGAGTTATATTTATCATATCCACTTGTTTACCCCCCACCCCCCGAGCCAAGTGAAAGAAATATTTTGTGAGCGATTCCCCTGACCCTCCTTAGAAAGTAGATATTAGGATCAGTATCCGGACAGTTACGATCACGGACAGTTTCAAACAAAACACTTCAAACTTCAAATTTCAAGGCCTGAGGAACAATCTTCGATCACATTTTGCTCTTCTCTTCCACTAGCAACGGGGAGGGGGAGGGCATCAATCTAGTAGGATTTGGTATCTTGATTTATTTTCAAATAGACCACTGATTCCTCTCAACCTTTTTCCAAGCTTGAGATTGGCAAGGTAGTGATGGTTAGTTTAGGTTAGCATTAGAGTAAGTTAGGTATAGGAAGGAGGAATGACTATAACATTTTAGAAAACATTCTAAAAATTGTTTAAGGAATGGTTATAGATAGAGTTAAGACTTAGATAAGTTGATATAGAAAAAGAGATAAAAAATTAATTTATAAATTAAACAGTTAATAAAGTGGTAGACGTATTAAATGAAATTGGAGGGCACTAAAATGTATAATTTAAATATAATTTTGGTGAAGAAACAAGATATGAACATTTATATAAAATTACAATGTAACATCAACTAAAAATATAAACATCAAACGAGTTGATGAATAGTCTTAAAACATAAGTTGACACATTAAAATATTAAAACTAAAATATAAAATACAATATAATGTGGTGCGAACAATGTTCTTAGGTCCAGATTTGCATGCATGGTTTCCCTCCACGCAAATGCGGGTTCACTTCCTCTAAATTCAACCTAACTAATTCCTAATCCATTAGCGTAATTAGAACTTAAGCGTACAACCGAAATAGATAGTAAGACGTGGTGCTAAATAAATAAAAATAAATAAATAGCTAGAAACCTTGCACTATACAATCATTCTGTTGAGTTGGATAATATGGCGACTATTTTTATCGATGATAGTTGGTGCTTGGATATATACATATTATAAATGTTATTATTTGCAGTAAAACATCACTTACTTGATTGGACTTTGTATTCTAGAAAAATGCTAACTTGTTTTAAACATATACAATTTAGTTATGGCTAGGCTGCTTTCAACCAGAAGAGGATGCTACTGACTAGCAAACTGAACCTGGAGATGTGGAATAAACTGAAAAGTTGTTACAAATGAAACATCGTTTTGTATAGAGTTGAAACGTGGACTTTAATGAAAAGGAAGAAGAAATTTTTGGTAAACTTGGAGATGTGCTGCTGGAGGAAAATCGAGAAAATACAAGGGACAGATTGGGTGACTATTTAATAAACTCTAAGAAGACTAAATGAAAATAGAGCCATTCTGCAGGTGACTATACAAATAAAGGCCAATAGAATGTGTCCCTTTATAAGAAGAGATAACATATTCAGTGATTTCGTAGAAAGTAAAGTGTAAGGGAAAAAGGGACCAGGAAGGCCACGAATGCAACTGATTGATGAACTTAAACATAGAAAGAATATGAATGTTCAGGACATAGAAATGGAATTTTGTGATAGGACAAGCTGGAGGGCTCAATTTGGACAAGGCAACAAACCTGTAGAGAGCTATAACATTTTATAATAAAAGGAATGACATATGTTGACTTTAAGCGAATATTAGAGTTTTTATTGACTAATGATAAGAATGCAATCGTGTATCGAGTACAATATCTTAGGTATAAAGACAATTTAAAAAAATGCATAAGCAGCTTGGTGACATTCTTATGGATATGGATTATTTGTCAAAAATATTTAATGTATTCTACATATCTTAAACTAACCACAAATTAATACTTTCACAAATGGGTTCATAAACCCTTATACAGTTGGTGATTATTTAGAAGATTTATGACACTATCTCATATTCTTAGTTATTTTTTAGATTTCTTACAAGTTTGATTTTGTATGGATTATAATTCTAACAAAACAAAACCCAAATATTTTACAGCTTTTCAAAAACTAATAAACGCAAATATTTCTTGAGAAGATCAAGGTTCTAAAGTCGGCTGAGTAAAATCAAATATCGAAAGTTTACTGTGGTTTGGAAATGTTCTCATAGACTTGTATATTATCTTCATCTCCAACAGAAATATACCCTTCTTTGGAGTGCGAGGCTAAGTTTATACCTGAATATAAGTTTCTCCTAGTCTCTTCATGGGGGTCCAAGAGACCGGAAATGGTAACAGGTTTAATGGGTAATTTTGTTGAATTGGTAGACTTTAGTGGCATTTTTGAGTAATAATGGGAATTTGGCTGATGATAGAACCACGGGTGAATGTTAACACCGTTGAGTGGAGCTATTAGCAATGGAACGTAGAAAGGCGCAGTTGAAGCTGAAATAAATCAATCATTTCTAATAATCCCTTTTGTAAAAATGTTTTAAAATTGAAATGCTTAATAATAAAAAAGTTTGTATTTAAAATTAATTATTATATTATTTAAAGTATAATGAGGTAACACAATTTAGAATCTAGAAAATATTATTGGGTTAATATTAATTAAATTAAAGTTATATTTGTCATGAAATCTAATATTTAAGTAATATGCTACATCTATCAGTTTTAAAATATGTATTATATAATAATTAAATATGCACAATACTATCTAAATATTTTTAAAAACTATAGCCTATATTACATACTTGAGCCAAACTAACAAAAAAATCAATTTTAATTTTTAAAAAAATAAGGATATGTACCTAAAACTATAATAGAGGTTTTCCTTTATGAGCTTCTGTGTATTAGGGCCTACTAGTTAAGTGCTGTGGGAGTAAAGCATGCTGTCCTGGCTGTTAATAATGTATAATATTACTTACCAGTGCTAGATGGATTTTCGTTAGCATGCTCGTGTCCATTTTGGGGAACTGCCAAATTTCCGTTATATTTTGGGATAGTTAAGTCACTATAACTTGATTCATTCTCATATTTGGTGGACCTGAGAAAGAATATAATGTTTATGTTAGACATGTATTGTTCATTACCCCGTAGTATAGCAAGCTTACCTTGCGTGGTTCCATTATCGTATAGCTTATAAAATAGGGTTATAGTGTACTCCATCAATGTAAGGCTGCTAACTTTAATGGTAAATGGAGTGTACATCAATATAATCAATATATTAAATCGGTTAGACTAAATCCGTTATATAATCATTATGTGTTTAGAAAAAGTTGGAATATTTTGTTAATTTCAGTGTTAATTTTCATCTTAGTAGATATACGCGTATGATAAGAGGATGTATATTACTATATGTAGATTAGATATGTAGATGTGAATGTATTAATTATATGCTATCATAACAAAAACAACATGTATATATTTAGGTCTAGGTCAGTAGTTCTTAACATGGGGGGCATGAAGCCCTTACAGGGGGAATTGGAGCCATTCGGAAATAACGTTAGAACTCATATAAGAATTGAAAATATTTTCTATTTAAATCACTTTGACAAATTAATTAAGATAATTATTTCTTGTATTATTGGCAACAGTGCCTATCAGTTGTAATACATTTGGTGAGCAGCCAAAAGTGTGAATGCACGTGTTTATTTTCAAACTCGCAAGCCTCAGATTTGCCCCCCAATTCTCCTCTCTTTCCTTCCCCTAACCACAGGTTTTCAAACTATTTAGACCAAAGTAGACCTTGTACCAGAAAAAATACATTCTTGAACTCTCATGGTAATTTTACACTAATATTATGAACATTCGATAAAGACAGTTAACTTTTACAAGTAGAAAAGTACACAACAATATCATAAGATCTCACATGCTCTATCTGAACCTTTGGCAAATGCACTTTATACAGATTTTAAGTAAATTGACACTCTTATTTACTGATGCCATTTTATTATTTAAAAAACAAATAGATAATATTATAAAATTGCCTCACGGATCCTGAGATAGCTAACTTAGTCCAAGGGCTACGTGGAGCACAGTTTGAAAAACGCTGCATCAAACTACCATTACAACCACGTGCAACACCACTGAATATTCAACTCTGACTCTCATAAAAACAAGACAGCGTTACAGACTTTGATTGGAAAGTGATTGAGGTGTGCTCTGTCAAACGTCAAAACTAATATTCAAGAACTGATGAAAACAAAACTATGTCAACCAACACGATGATTTTTACTCATTTTTTTTCTAGCTTGATCCTGCGAATGTTACATTGATTTTTGTATGAAATGAGGGAGTGACTAGAAAGCATTGTTTTGTTATTATATAAATACCCCAAAAATAGGGGGTGGGATATTGACCATCTACCAAAATAGAAGTCAGCTAATCAAGGCTGGGAACCACTGGCATATAAAAATAATTTTGTTTTTTTCAAATATAATAAGCTATTTCCAAAATGTATGAAAGACCAATTTTTCA
>CABFWB010002403.1:87794-110058 GCA_902151455.1 Timema bartmani
TTTTTTTTTTTTTTTGCTGACATATGTTAACAGATATTTTAAATCTATTACCATATTTGTTATTATTTTTCTTCATCAAATAATAATTTATTCCCCAAATTTATAAAATATATTTCTTTCATTTGGATGTTTGTATTTCCCAATTTAAATTGTTTATGGTGGGCTGATTTACGCTCAACTCGAACTATTAATTCTGTATTTTAAATCACATGTAGAAGCTAAAAAATCAATTTTAAAAAGTTTAACTATATTTATAAATTATAAACTAACAATGATGACGTTAGAATTTATAACCTACTGGGAAGAGACCATTGGGAAGACCTAGACGCAGATGGAAGGATAAGACTAGAATGGACATAAAAGAAATAGGGTCTAATGAGGTGGACTGGATAGAATTATCTCAAAATAGGGATGGGGTGTAATGAGGTGGACTGGAGTGAATTACCTTAAGACATGGTGTAATGAGGTTTATTGGATAGATCTAGCTCAAGATAGGAATAGGTGCCTACTTTTGTAGGTGCGGCAATGTACGTTCGAGTTCCTAACACCATAGAGAAGGTAAATGATAAAGTAAGTAAGCAAGTTAACATCAGTAACAGTAAAAATAAATATTGCAACACATTCGTTCACAATTTCTCACACATCTAGGCTAACATTTTCTGAACAAGTGTCTAAGGTCGCTCATGTAAGTAAACTAGCCTTAAATATGTTTCCACCATAAAAATTTAAATATTGATTCAATACCCCACTAAAACACTCATTAGATTTACATTTTGTACAACATTGCTAGATCCATTTTTAACAATTATCAAGTTTTCAGAAATTATACATCAGTGGGACTACCATTAAATCTCTTTTTTTTAGTAATACAAAAATACAACTATACTTATCTTGTCAAACACAAATAGAATATCTATTTTGAAAATATCAATTTAGTCAATTTTAAATTATTTTGGATTTAATATAATCAATAGCCCGCTTCGGTGGATGCATAGTTTAAGGCGCTACTCCCGCAATATACTACACTGCCGATGACGGTGAGACCGAAGTTTGAATCTCAGTTGGTGTACTGAGGGTAGTTTTTACAAAATAGTTTTACAATCTTACTAATTCCTAAAACCATTAGCGTAATTATTTCATAGGCGTACAACTCGAGTGGATAGTAAGACGTTGTGCCAAAAGAGATCATTAATAGTTAAACTACATTTATTTTCAAGCTAGAACTAAAATCCACTGTTTTACTCTCGGTTTTTGTCTATATACCATAAAGATAACAATTAAATTCATTTTATTAAGAAAGAAAATATATAATAATTTATTTTTATAGCTTGTTGATTACATTATGATTTGATCCACATCAAGCAGTCAATGATAAATAGTACTTTTGTCATAACAATATGTTAGTTAAATAATAAATTTTTAAAAATATTAAAAAAGGACCTTAAAAAACAAAAATTAGACAATGTGAATAGAATGTACAGACAATTTAAAACTTTTAGATAAAAATTAAAACAAAGAACCAAATATGGTTTTGATTAAGTGGCCTGTTTAAAATTTATTAGATGAAGTTGTAGAATTTGAATTATATAAAGTAAGGCTAAATGCCTTTTTAGTTTTAATAAATTAAGAAAATAAACGCTTATGAAACGTAGTTAATTTATTTTTGAAAGATAGATCCTTGTAGGATTACTAATGGTTTCTCTACAAGATGAATCGAATCAATAAGCATTACACGCTATCATCCTAAACTTCATAAAGACTTTTACAAAAAGGAAGAGGATTTTTATAAAATGAAAAAATGTTAAATATAGACAAGTAAATAATTTAAATTAAATCTAGGATTGCATTTGATAAAAAGCACAGATGTGCATGTCTTTTTATATATTTGTAAACTAATAGCTGTTTTAGCCGAGTTTTTCATCCGCACCTTCTTATCATATAGGTACATTTTTTTTTACTAAACATATCTCTTTAATTGGCTGTAGAAATTATCTAAAATAATTGGGAATTCATATTTTCAATGGTAATTTTTGAAAAAAAAATCACGATGTGTTGGAAACCAACGAAAATCAATTTTGAAGTAATCATTAAAAATGATTCCAAAAAAGCTTTTCTTAGAAAATATCAATGAATTATTTTCAAAATGCAGTGTAGGGCTTAATATACACAAAATAAATATAGGATATATATATATAAATTGTATATGTAATTGAGATCATATATAATAATGTAATTGAGATTATAATAAAACTAATTTTGAAAAATAAATTACATTTATAAATATGTATATATGTTTATAAAGATAATAGATTGGTATATATGTTTATAAATATAATAAATATTTATAAATAATCATGTAATCATGCATAGTAATTTAATTGAGATAATAAAACTAATTTTGAAAGATAATATATATTTATAAATATATATATATATAAATATTTATTATATTTATAAACATATATACCAAACTATTATGTTTATAAACATATATACATATTTATAAATATAAAATATATATATATATTTATAAATATATATATATAAATATTTGTTATATTTATAGACATATATACCAAACTATTATGTTTATAAACATATATACATATTTATAAATATCAATTATCAGTCAAAATTAGTTTTATTATTTATGTATATGTATATATTTATAAATATTTATTATATTTATAAACATATATACCAATCTATTATGTTTATAAACATATATACATATTTATAAATATAAATTATCTTTCAAAATTAGTTTTATTATCTCAATTAAATTATTATACATGATTACAATTAGATGTGCAAATATATAATATATTTACTATCTATATATTAAGCCCTACACACACGCACACATATATATAATAAATATATATTATCTTTCAAAATTAATATTTTAATTAAATTATATGTGTATTATATGTGTGTGTTTGTGTGTGTGTACATATTTATTTATGTGTATCTGTTTATATATATTTATTTATGTGTATATACATACATATTTGTGTATATAAACATATATTTACACAAATAAACATATATGAACAGAAGAATATAGGCCTAAATAAATATACACATACACACAAACACACACATATGTATATATATTATATAGAGTACATAGATAAGTCAATGTGTACGCTTCTGTGTATTTTTATTAATAAGTATCTTTTATATATATATATTTGTGTGTATATATATATGTTTATATATATTTAACAACAAAGAGTTCTAGTATTCTACACTCTGTGATATAAAAGCCGACCAGGTTTGCCGTGGACTATGCTTTCAATATGTGTGTGTGTGTGTTTGTGTGTGTGTGTGCGTGTGCTTTTTCTAGCATCGCATCTTACTACTCATTTGGGTTATTCGCTTATGTACTAATTACGCTATTGGGTTAGAGATTAGGGAGGTTTAATTTAGATGAAGTGTATCCACATTAGTGTGGAGACAGAGGGGAAACCATATATTAAAAACCCTTCGCAGTACATCCAACCAGGATCGAACCATGATCTCCCCGTCTTCATCAGTCTAGACGTTTACGAGAGTAGCGTCATATACCATGCTGCCACCAAAGCGGATTTTTTAGTGTCAAACTTAAGTACTGTAGCTTATGATTCCACACAGAAATCTCAAACTAGTGCATTAAACTATGAGTGAAGATTGTCCATGAATAAGATATGAATCATGGTAAGTTTAGTGTTAGGCCTACGTAGTTTTGGACCTCTAAACCAACGGTCACTGGTTCAATTCCATGTTCACGTGTCATTTAAAAAAGTAATTTGTGACGGAGAGATCAGGTTTCGAATTGCAATCGGGTGCACTGAAGGTAGTTTTTGTTAAATGACTCCCAATATAATACGGGTAGATTTCCTCTTATAATCTACATCCCTCGTCCCTATTCTATTAGCGTAATTAATGTATGCGTATAGCACGAACGGGTACTAAGGTCCTTTGAAAACGAATATATTAAATATATTCCCAAGTATTTACCCAGTATCTTCTGTGGAAGATACGGAATTCAAGCCAATTCCAGAGGCCTTGATGGACTCTGCAGGAAGTGCAAATATGTTGGTTGCTAGGAGCGAGGATAGTTCCCTATTTCCACTTATAAAAGAAGCGAGAGAATTTCCCAGACCACTCAGCAGTGGGCCAATCAAAGCTCCAAAGAAAGAACTCAATAAAGGACCCAAAATAGCAACCAAACCTAAAAAAAATAGCAAAACCAAAAGAGATTATGTACATGACCTATGTAAAAATATTATAGAAACCATGTGTTTCTGTTTGTCCAGAGTTTTTTCAAACCTCCTAATAAGGTACAAAACTTAAAATCGAACACTGACCACCAAATTGTTGTAATTACCAGCAACATTATTAAGACGGCATTTATTTTCAGGTGGAACTTAGCACGCCGCAATCACGTGGATAAAGCGTGGAGCCAGAAATTGTATATAATTTTATTGCAGCCTACACGTGTGAAGAACGGGTCTATCTGTTTGTTAAATAATAATCTGAATGGATAATATAGATATCAGTATCAGTAAAAATATAAGAGGTATGTATGTATGTATGTATGTATGTATGTATGTATGTATGTATGTATGTATGTATGTATGTATGTATGTATGTATGATTTGTTTGTGTATATGTGCATGTATGTACACATATACAAGTATGTTTTGAAATATTTACCACCATAGATTCTTAATAACCTTTTCCAATTCAACACATTTACAAATAGCTCACCTATCTTAATAGCTCCACCATATTAGAATAAATAATGGTAAGCTTGCTAGCTCACAGGGTAGACGAAGAATACATACTTTACTTGGTAAACAATCTTGTTTTTGCTTCTTTCAAAAATTGACATGTTATTTAGGTATTTAGAACTTTCATTGGTATCCTTTTAAATAACCTAGGAACACCAAACTTCACATTGACTTTCCATAATTACTACTATAATTATCTTGGAGTATTGTTACACCTTCACCCTAGAATATATAATAAATAATGTCCTGTTGAATAACTATTCAAATAATAGTATGCTTATATTAAGGTCGTTTTATAATGGTATGTTCTTTACAAAGTTTTTTTAAACTTAGTTGTATTATTTTGTATATACTTAATGTTATTTATAGGTTTTAATATCTAAAGCATAATATCTCTTATTTGTTTTGTTTATTGTCATATGAAGTTATTATATAGTTTGAATGCATATACAGTATACTGATATTTATTTTTTTTTCCTTAGGACCAAATACGTATTTGTTTTATACGTATACCCTGTCGATGCTTGAACGTAACTTTTTAAAAGCATAATATAATACGGGTTTAATGTTTCCAGAATATATATATATATATATATATATATATATATATATATATAATGGGGCTCACATAAATAGTTCTTAATCAATTGCATGGTTATATATAAGGCAAGTATCTATAGTTATTACATTTAATAGGCCTTTTAAATGTATTTAGAAGATATAAAGCATCCCTTTTGCTCTCGAAGATTAACCGAAATATTACTATAGCCTATATTTTGGGTTAATGCAGGTGCTTTATATATTAATAAAAGGTTTTCTCTAGATGTGCCCTTTTAATTTTTTCATACCAGTTATTTTCTTATGACTCATTTCTCTATAAAATCTAGCTAGATTAAACGCCCAAAAAACTATAAGTCCTAATTAAATAATTGTTTTAAAATTTAACAATGCAAAAGACCTGATTCGATGGCTGCATTGTCTAAAGCGTTACTCCCGCAATATACTGGTGCCAATGACAGGGAGATTGGGGCTCAAATCCCAGTCGGGTGTAATGAAGGTAGTTTTTCCTAAATGGTTTTCCACTCTTCCTCCACGCAAATGCGGGTGTGATTCCTCTATATCCAACATTCCTCATCCCTAATAATTAGAGTAATTAGTAAATATGCGTATAACCTGAACAAGTAGTATATAAGACATGGTGCTAAATAAACGCAAAATTGGAAGATGGAAGTTTAAACAGTATTTACAATTATATGGTCTTTTAAATTAATATAATTTATAGTTTACAAGTAATCATCGAGAAACTACATACTTGTGATACCAAATATTTTCCCCGCAATGTGCTTTTCTCTTACTGGAGAGGTAGATTGCAAACAAATAATGGTATCAACCAGCATATTAACAGGCTTCGGTGGCTGCATGGTCTAAGGAGCTACTCTATCAGTAGACCAGACTACCGATGACGGGGAGATCGAGGCTCCAATCTTGGTTGGGTGTAATGAGGAAGGCATTTCCAAAATTGTTTTCCACTCTCCCTCCAAGCAAATGCTGGTACACTTCTTATAAATATAGCCTTCCTCATACCTAAAATCATTAGCGTTATTATTACATAAGCGTGTAATCCCAATGGGTCGTAAGACTCGGTGCTAAAAAAAATTATATAAATATAAAGATAAAAGCTGACTAGATAAAATAAGTTAAATGGATGCTAGTTAAAGTGCTGTTCCAGAGCTACAGCACCATTTTGAATATCTCTTGACATAGTTTGTTATCTAAAATTAAATAAAGAGAAATAAATATTAAAAGTGTTACCTAATAATGTTAATACAACAGTCCAAGTTAAAATAAAATACTGAGAATAGCTTCTCATTAGATTCTAGATAATATCTTATCATATCAAATTCTGCTATTTTATATTTTAACTTCATTTGATTAACAATATAATAGTTTAGTAATGTATTTACACTTTGTTCACCATGAAAGGTAGCTAGTTAACCTTGATTGCTTCCACTATGGTGCAGCTTATACCATAGGGCCATAGGGGAGCCCATAAAAGTAAGACTTTAAGCGTTTACCGTAAATAGAGAGTATCTAAATCCATCTTATAATCCATCTTATAATAATTTCAATTTGAAAGGGAAGCTTATCTACTAAAGTGTATAATTAATTATGTTATATATATAAAACAATATTGTCATAAGCTTAAACACTTATGATCACTTTCTTTGATTTTTTTTTCTTATGGGTCCATTGAAAAATATATTATTTTGCATTGAGTGAGTGAACAATAAAATTCAAACTTACTAGAAAATAAGGTGTCGAAGAAATTGGTACTCTGCTTGTAGTTCTGTAAGTCACTTAGATAAACCCTCATCTGTGTGATCTTGGTTGCGGGATCCGTGAAGAACAGCTGTGGCTCAAGTTTGGTCTCTTGGATTCTTTCTGAGCACACTTCCACCAGCAAGACTAATAATACGGCTGCTACAAACTGATACAATACATGCAATGGTCTAAATATTGTCAAATGCATCACAATATTATCTGCGTTCTCAGTGGTGGCCAAAACATAAGGGGTGGTGGGGTGCATTGGGAAATGTATTGCCCATGGATTTATTTCCATCCCCTCTGATATTCGCAAATATGACATGAGAAAAAATCTTTAAATATCTAATAGAAGCATACAATTATCAATTATTTGCCAGGAAAGGACATCTACAAATAGATATTAGGAGCATTTAATTATATGAAAATGTCCATATGCAGCCCAAGGTGCTTTAAATCCCAGTTACTATAAGTGCTAGAAAACCTCTAACAACATAAAAATAAAAATGTCTGAAATGTTCACATATAAGAAGATTAACATAAGACTTTCATTTACAATTTTTAGATTTATTATTCTTCATATTCTATCCTTATGTCAATGGTAATAGGAACTCGAAGGCTTACTGCCACAATAAAAAAATTAGGCCACCTATCCCTATCCTGATCTAGTTCTATCCAGTCCACCTCATTACACCCTATATATTTTCGGTAAATTCTAATGTTATCTTCCTATCTACGTCTAGATCTGAACAATGGTCTCTTCCCATTAGGTTTGCCAGTCATGACCCTGAACAAGGTTCTAAGCTCTCCCATTCGCACTGCATGTCCTACCCATCTTAATCTAAGAGACTTGACTAAATTATTTAAAGTGTTGTGAGGAGCACACGGTATGTAACTCATGATTATGTAACCTCCTCCACTCCCCTCTCCCTTGTTTGCCTGTCTACCAGCTCTGACTGTCAGAAGCGACCGTCAGAGAAGGTAGTTGGCTTGTTAATACCTAAGAGTACCGATTTGTAGTCACAGACCATAACCTCTTTTTGTGAATGTGTTTATTGGTTGTGGGAGGCAAATGGAGTTTGGGGTAGGTGTTGTGATTTAGAGAGAGAGTTATGTTGTGAAGTATCTATATCAAGCCCTAGTACACTGTGATGGTAAACACAAGTGCAGTCGGGCCCGATGTGTAGGTTGGGGTGTGTTCCTCCACTCCCCAATAATCTCATCCCTTTTTATCCCAATATATATTCCCAGGAACCTTGTTTTAGAACACCCCAAATTTGTTTTCATCATGTAAGTTAAGTGACCACGTTTCACACCCATGGATAGCAACCGGTAAAATTATTATTTTGTATATTCTGAGTTTTACATTCTGTGAAAGCAGGCAAGATGTCAACAACTTACCGACCAAGTAATAGAATGCATTTTCCGACTGTATTATTTTCCTGTTTTCAAATTAATATAGTTTTCGCTAGTTAAATTTGTTCCTAAATATTTAAACTCATTAACCCTGTCAAATGATATGTTGTTCAAAGTAATCTCTAAATTATCGTCCCCAATATTGGTTCTTTGTGTGATCATATACTTAGTCTTTTCAGCGTTCACTTCTAAACGTATTTCCTTATCAATGTCTAAGAAAATTTATGTATTTCTTGCCACACCCACCTTACTATTTCCCAACAAAGCTAAATCATCCACGTAAACTAATATATGCATTGTAATGTTTAATGTCCAACCTTCTCTTCTCTCTTGCATTACCCTAATGGCATACTCTAGGTCTAAATAATAAAATAGAGGGGAAAGTGCATCTCCTTGTTTCAATCCATTATGTATTTCGAAAGTATCTGAAAGGTGAATTCTATCCTGTACCCTGCCACGCGTATCAGTCAAACATACCTCAATTAGCTTGACAAGTCTTTGGATATTCCAAACTTAATTAATATTTCACAACATTTATTTCTCTTAACTGAATTGTAGGTCTTTTTAAAGTCTATTTGTAATTGAGTAACCATCATGTTGTATTCCCTAATTTTTTTCTAATATTTGCCAAATAGTAGAAATCTGATCCATTGGTGATCTATTTCGTTGAAATCCACAATGATGATCCCCAATTATTTCCTTTGCGTATGGCGTCATTCTCATTAAAATTGTGTTTGATAAAATTGTAAAGCATGTTGGTATTAGTTAGTTACCTCCATAATCAATATACTGGGTTTTATACCTTTTTTGAAAGTGGATATTCTAATACCTTCCTTCCATTATTGTGGTAATGCATCATTGTTCCTAGCATCACGTATTAATACCCGTTAGGTTTATACGCTGCCTAGTCGTTAAAATAATCATAAAATTAATTTTTATCTTTTCTTCTCTGGGCCAAATTAATATCCAGTGAATATTTATAGAATTTCTGCTTAGTATACACTTAACATTAACATATGACCTTTTAGTTGTTAAATTTTTAATGCTCTCCTTTCCATGGCATCAGCCCCCAGACGATCTTTACTGACAGAAAGTCACTGTAATTTTATAAAGAGGGTTGTGGATAGGGTGTCGTTGTCATCAAAACGAGCCCTCCAGCCGTTAGTCTCAATTTTCTAGACCAGATACGCTACCTATGTATTAAACTAAATACTAATTTGCAGGGTCGGATTTACGACTCTGCCGCCCATAGACACAAGATGCTACCCACCCACCTACCTTAATTTCTAACCTCCTAAATCCCTGTTTTCCCCCTATCAGCTTCCATACACCGACACACATATACCATATACACAAGTGCTATCTGTGGAATGACAGATAAAAAGTGCTTACATTATTTTATTATTTATCATAGTGAAGTTTTAAAATTAGTAAGAATCTAAGAAAAGACTTAAAACATTGAAATAAATACTCTTAGACTATCACAACACACAAATAAAAATTTGATATAATTTAAAAATATAAAGTCTGCATTAGTAGACCATAGAACATGTTACTACAGATAAAATATTAGTATGTACACAATAAGAAAATAGTCTATTGTATCTTTCGCCCTGATTTCTGCTGAGCGAACTGGTTGATGATGTCAAACAAATCATTTTTATCCAATAAGTGACCTTCTAATTAAGGCGATTGTCATGTTGGTACGCTAATATGGCAAATCATAACAATCACACACACGATGAAGCCATAAAATGATTTTAATTGGCAGAAAAAATATGTATTTTTTTCGTCAATCAAAATCTACCGCCCCTAATATCTGCCGCATTAGGCACGTGCATATTAGGCCTATGCATAAATCCGCCCCTGCTCATTTATACTCAGGAGGCTGAGTTTGACCCAGTTTCAGACCCACAGCTTCACAGAAAAAACTGAAATCACTGAGGATTGAACCCGGGACCCCAGGATATGAAACCAGGAACTCAAAAGATAAAACAAATAGTCACTCTACAACTTAGAAAATGGTCAAATGTATACAAATATACAATGTATACAATGTTATAAATGGTCAAGATTTTAATAAGATTATTCATATGTTAATCTAGCTAGTCTAAACATTTTTACTTTCAAACAAGAAAAAGTTTTGTGATCGTGAAATAAATTTTTCTAGAGACTATGACAAATTTTAACGTTTTATGTGAATACGAAACCAAAAAATACTTGGTTTTTACTCATACAGTTCTGTCTGTCTGTTTAGCTGTCCGTTTCCTGGCCACGGCTTCAAAACGGTTTGATATATTTTGTTCAAACTTGATATTTAGATACTATAGGACTATCAATACCATAAAACAGGTTTTTTTTCTACCCTAGCCCTTAAATTAAAGAGTTTTTTTTTATCCCAAATATTTCTAGAATGGCTCTTCCGATTTTGTTTGAAATGCATATCTAAGACTAGTTTGACATGAAAAATAGCATTATATCATTGGTTTTTGGGCAAAAATTCGTTGAAGGGTAGTTTACTGGTGACCTATTTTTCAAAAACTTGAAATATTTTACAAATGGTTCTATCGATTTGGTTAAAAATGGGTATCTTGTTAGTATTTGATATAACAAATAACACTGTTCACTTTCTAGACCCGGCTGGCTGTACTGAAGGTGAATTTTTCTAAATGTTTCCTAATTCTCCTTCCACGCAATACTTGTACATTTCCTCTCAAATACACCTTTCCCCTCCATACCATATTAATCTAAATAAGAGGATAGCACAAACAGGTATTAGGACGCGATGAACACAAACACACAATAAATATGTTTAAATTGATAATATTTCAATTAAAAATATAAATTAATAATTAGTATAGAAACATTATTCTAGAAAGTGTCTACTTACAACGTTCATTTTGATGGCATTGACACTCTTTACTATATATTGACCCTTTCAAAACAATAATGTTACCAGAGCAGGTAGGTATTATTTATACGATATTGGTTCCAATAGTAATAGTAATTACTACAACCTTACTGCATCTACGAACGTCAAGTGAACGATGTCATTAGAAACAAATTAAGATATATTTATCCTGAGTTCAGCTACAGTTACAACTTCAACTAATGCATTAGTTTAGTGAAATTAATTCTAGTCATACAATGACAGGAAATTACCTTGATCAGTAAATTGAATAATTAACTAACTATCTACTCATGAAAACTACAATTATGAAATCTTAATCCTAGCAAACCCCAAAATTGTATACTTTTTGTGTTTCATATGCATGTTTGAATAACATATGATTAAATTTAATATTTAAAGGGCTTTGGCCAAATTGTGTTTCTTTTCAATTCATTCTCCCCCCTCCCCCGTAATTTTATTCACAATAACAATATTTAGCTATGCAAATTTGAAATAGAGATTTTAACTGAGCTTTACAATTTATGTGCTTCTAGTTTAATATAAAGCTGTTTTTATCATAATGTATATAATTATATTTATTTAGATAATCCTATATGATCAAAATGGCTCAGCCAAATTCTTAGTCTAATATATATCCCAGAGAACACGTGGACTAGATGAGAAGAGCTTCTAATATTAAGGGTGCTTCAACCTAAATTGTTTTCCACTCTCCCTCCACACCACTATGGGTACATATCCTATAATTCCTAACTTTTTCCTCCCTTCCCCACGCGGATAGCCCAAATTGACAGTAAGACAAGCGATGTACACACATATTTGTTTTCGAAATATTTCTCCTGTTTCCCTAGTTAATATATATGAGGCAAATTAACGAACATATTATATACAGCCCATTCTTAATTATTAGGAAAAGATTGGTTATTTTATGTTGTGAATTAAAATGAGGTTGATAGTGTAGATGGTGGTTATATATAAAAAAAAGTAATTCTGAATTGCCACGGTTAGTGATAAAAAAACAGAATTATTTCCGCTAAAAATTAATGATAAATGGGGAAATATACATATCTCTACGAAGATTCTCCTTAACAAATGGGAGGAGAAAATGAAAACAAAAAAGTGTGCATTTTAAAATGTATTTTAAGA
The DNA here is from genome assembly GCA_902151455.1 of Timema bartmani. Lineage (NCBI taxonomy): Eukaryota > Metazoa > Arthropoda > Insecta > Phasmatodea > Timematidae > Timema > Timema bartmani. The sequence goes on from CABFWB010002403.1 coordinate 100,365, forward strand.
TAAAAATCTTACAGTACAATATACCTTTCGTTTAACCTGTTAGATAGCAAGCTCACATTACATTATTCTACTACGGTATAACTTAAAACAGTCATAGTGCGATCTGTCAAGGTCAAACTGCTACCTTTCAGGGTAAATAGAGTGTAGATGTAACTTAAATGTTTACTTTAATGTTGCTGATAATTTGATTGTGGCAGGAGATTTTATAGTAAAAAAGTATTTGATTATTCATATGAAAATATTTTTCAAATATTATGTGTTTGTACTCTTTTCTTTGGCAACATGTTTGGGATGTACACGTATGTACTAATTTATATAATGGGCTAGGGATGAGTAATGTTTATTTTAGAGGGAAGTGTACTCACATTTGCCAGGAAGGAAAGTGTAAAACCTTTTTGGAAAAAACATCCCCAGCACACCCGACTGGGATTCGAACTCCAATCTCCCCATCATCAGCAATCTAGTCTAATGCGAGAGTGACGTCTTAAGCTATATGGCTAATAAAGTGGGTGTCTTTACAAAAACAAATTTTAATCAATATAGTTCTTTCTATGATTTCATGTTCATCTTATATGTTTCAAATGTAAATTAATTGTACTGTATATTTTAAAATACTTTGTGTTTTAATTACTCATGTTTTCGTTTTTATTGTGAATAGTGGGTGTTTGTACTGTTGTTTTTTCCCTTCTAATCCGTGAATATTGTTTTAGTTTCTTTCAACCTGAATTTTTTTTGGGGTGTGGGGAGAACTGTAATTTTGGTGGGACCTATACCAGAAAAACGATTAACATTATAATTGTACTTTATTTATTTTTAATTGATATCATATTTAAACTAAGAATTTCTATAAAGAGAAAGTATATTTTTTATTTTATTACTAGTCGGTGTACCCGTTCTTCGCAAGGGGTTTTTATAAATTTACTTTTTTTATATAATATTAAAAAGAGAAATGTAGCAAAATCAAACTAATATTTATCAGCCCATAAATTTAGTGCACAAACGCAATTCACATAAAATGCAAGATGTGCCTAAGAGTGACTATAAGAAATGTGAAAATTAATTATATAGGAGTAATTTACTAAAAAACATATTGGAAAAAAGACCATCACGGTTTAAACATATCTTAAGTAAAATTATATACTTTTAAGGGGACCAATTGGTCCTTGCAATAACCTGGCAAATTTCAAATTTCTACCCCAACAAAAAGTTGATTTTTCTATAAGTTTGTGAAAATTTGAGCCCCCTTATTCTTAGATAGATTTTTCAAACTTAAAATTTTTATTATTTTATAATTATCCGCTGTATTCTTTGTACATGATTGCAAATATTCCCATTTTATACTACACTTAGAAAAGTTTTTTTTATTAGTTGTAAAAATTCTGCGCCCCCCTTCCCTTATTTTCTAAATCTTGGTTATTTAATTTAAAATCTTTCGTTCTCTTCTTGTTATTTGGGGGAATTCTATCCAATTTACTGACAAATTTCAACTTTCCGCCGCACATAAAGTTATTGGCTTTTATTAATTTTATAAATTTCCATCCAACACATCCCACCACTTCAAGTTAACCAACATTCCACTAATCCCAGTTTTGAATTTATAGATATTCAGACTCTTATGGTTATTTAAGTTTGTCAATTTACATATATGTACACATTTCAATTTTATATCATAAGGGAAGTGTTTTATTCTATTAGTTTAAGAAATTTTTTCGGGGGAACCCTTCCCCTTATTTTTCAGTGATTAAATTTGATTTCTTTTTTCAGGGTGTTGGCATTCACTCTTTTGACAGCCCGAGAAATTTAAATCTTGTATCACAGTGATAAGTAGTTTTTTACATAAATTTTGGAAATTTCGAAATCACCCATTTGCCATTCCTTCACTTAGAAATTTCAAATATTTAAAAATGTGTAACTTTAATGGTTAAAGATAAACGATTTGCCTACAAATGTGAATACAAAACAACCAATACAAAATTCTATTTCTCTTTGGACATAAGATTTAAAAGTATTCCTTAGTTATTATTTGAATTGCAATTGATTTGGCAATCAAGCTAAGGGTCCCGGGTTTGATTCCTGGCATGGTTGAAAATATATCTAATTGGTTAACTGTGGATTTACTCTTTCATAGTGACGAATAAACTGCCGGGAATTGGGTGTTGCGTTTGTTATAGATTTAAGTTATTTTATAAGAAATGTGCTGATATAACCAGTAGGTTCAGAAAATGCACGTTAAATACTCCAAATAAATTAAAAATGATTTGGCAAACCAGTAAGACAGAAAACTATGATTTTTTTTCTTTTAATAGGAGAATACAACGATTGATTTAAGAAAAGATATTTGAACTAACATTAATTTTACTAAATTTTAATAGAAAATTATTGCCTATATTTTAACTGGATGTAAAAGTTACACCCATGTTAAATTTCAGCTCAATCGATACAGTAGTGATGGAGCAACAAAACAACAGACAGACAATATTTCATTTTTATTATATTAGTAGGATGTTTGTTTCCATTCCAAAATAATCTTCGAAAGAGATTTTTAAATGGCTTTTTAATCTTACGGAAACCCTCGTTTCTGAGGAGACTTACAAAAATATGTCTACATTAAAAGCTTATATAGTTGAATTGTAACAAATTTAAGACGCACATGAGTAGTCCAATTACAAACTTCGATGAGTCTAAATAAACAAATATTTCAAAAACAGCAAAAAACTTTCACTTTGTATTTGAGATACAGATGTGATGATTTTAACACCAATTAGTGTATACTATATTATGAAAAAGGGATATAAAAATTAAAATTATACAACTCAATAAAAATAAACAGTTGGACATGAAGAATTTTTCAGCATTTTCAAGGACATAAAGAGTTTTGTACCAGTATTACAAAACACATTTGCAGAAACCATCAACAAATATTACTACTAAAAGGGCAAGTTAAAAATTACATGATGATCAAATTAACTAATTTTTTTTAGGAATTAATATCTCATAACTTGTATTCTACTAATTAGAATTTTGTTAATATTATTTACAAAACCATTTCTTCCTCCTCCTACTCAAAATGTTCTCCAATATCCAAGCTTTATTTCCCTGGCTCTTTCATTTATATATTCCTTTTGCTGAAAAATGTGCTTAAGGAAATTTTTCCTTTTTATATAAATCTTCTTATTTACACAACCAATCCCTCCTCCTCCAAAATTTTTCCGATATCTTGGTCATATTCCCTTGGTTCATTCAAAACTTTCTGTTGATTATAGCTGTGACTGAAGAAAATAAGTTTCTCCTTTTCCATCCAAATTTCCTCAAAGTACTTCGTTAACAGGGTATTCAAGTCGTGCAGTTTCTAGTTCTACATATATGGGCCATCCTCTGTTAATTTAGGTGCAAATGAAATTAAATTTTGCCACGCTTCAGCATGCTCTTTCCTTCCCCCATTTTCATATTGTAGTTCACATTAACTTGCACTGTGCATATCCTTGTCTTTGTTTTTGAACAATACTTTTACAAGGTTTGAGCTTAAAATACCATGCACCAAGCTCTTTTATAACCTAAGACACTACCTATTTCCACTCTAACACGTGATATTCTTTTCCTAGTCTGATCACAGTTGCATGAGATGTAATAATGTGTTTGTAATCTTTGTCGGTTAGCAAGATAGATTGATTCGTTAGTTCAGATTCAATATGGTAAAAGAACTTGTCTTGAGGGGGGGGGGGATTGTAATGGAAGGGAGGGGCAAAGACTGTCCAATTGCTGGAAATACCACTCTTTCTCCTTCAATGAGGATGGACCATCTTTTGATACAACAGCATCTTTGTGGGACGTGACGGATTATGCAGCAGGTTTGTTGCGTGGACATAACAGGTCTTGCAACATTTAGGCTACTAGACATGACGATATCTGCTGCATTCCAGGATTTTCAACAATCCAATCACTAGGAAAAATGCAGTGTTTGTGGCGATTATGTATTATGAGATGATGTATATATTACCTGTAAACAAAATGCTGGTGCCAGCTCAATTTTGATACTTTTTTGAAGATAACGAGTTTTGCAAGTGGACTAATCAAATATAACAACATTAGGAGTCAGTTTTTTCAACACTGCTTAGTTCTTTGATGAGATCGCTGTTTCCTTAAAATTAAGGAGTATACCAAAAGATCGTTTGAGTACTTTTTTTAATTTAATGGCAACAAACAAACAAAGATTATATATATAACCAATTGCTGGAAATACCACTCTTTCTCCTTCAATGAGGATGGACCATCTTTTGATACAACAGCATCTTTGTGGGACGTGACGGATTATGCAGCAGGTTTGTTGCGTGGACATAACAGGTCTTGCAACATTTAGGCTACTAGACATGACGATATCTGCTGCATTCCAGGATTTTCAACAATCCAATCACTAGGAAAAATGCAGTGTTTGTGGCGATTATGTATTATGAGATGATGTATATATTACCTGTAAACAAAATGCTGGTGCCAGCTCAATTTTGATACTTTTTTGAAGATAACGAGTTTTGCAAGTGGACTAATCAAATATAACAACATTAGGAGTCAGTTTTTTCAACACTGCTTAGTTCTTTGATGAGATCGCTGTTTCCTTAAAATTAAGGAGTATACCAAAAGATCGTTTGAGTACTTTTTTTAATTTAATGGCAACAAACAAACAAAGATTATATATATAACATAATATCGAATGCATAAATAGATTTAATGTTATTATAATATGTATGGGTTTAGCTACAGTTTCATGCTTAGTGTTTCTTTTTCAGAAACAAAATTTTAATAGTAGATACTTTTTTTTTAAATTGGGACAACAAGTTCAAGGAATATACTACCAAAATATCGACAAAGCATGTGTTTATGATGGCCTAAGTGATAGAAGATGTTTCTCATCGACCTGTGCCTATACCAAGTTAAAGTTACTTTCTCTTTATCTATACATATAATAAAACTCTATATTTTATGTACAGTACATTCCCTAAACATTGGATGATAACATCTATAGGTAACATTGGATACGTATATTAAAACTTATCCCGTGCAAATAATCTGTAACTTAGCTATATATTTATATTTATGATGCAGACGAGTATTTAGAAAATTAACAGACTTGGTGTTACTTAACACAGTGATGTACCCACCCTTCCGCCATTTAACACGATGTAGACATTAGAGCTTACCCCTCCTCCCAGTCCCCCTCCTAAACAGCGTTACGGGATTTAAGGATGACTTCTTGTTTTGGGGATGTGGGGGTGGAGGGTAACCTAATATTACCTGACTCAGGTGCAAATACACTTGAATACGGCAATGGACGTAGTTACTAATAGATATAGAAAAGCGTCACCTGAAGAGGGATTGGAGCCCCAACCCTATGGCCTTAAGTGCAGGCTGTTTTACAGTCCAAACTATCCGGGATCTCCTCCATTTCAGTGTGTCATTCAACTATTAGAGGTACCCGCTTCGGTGGCCTCGTTGTCTAAAGCGCTGCTATCACAGTAGGCTAGACCGCCGATGACGGGGAGAGGTCGGGTGTATTGAGGGTGGTTTTTTCCAAAATGGTTTTCCACTCTCCATCCAAGCAAATGCGAAAATAGCCTACTTCCTCTAAATATAGCCTTCCTAATCCCTAAAACCATCAGCGCACTTAGTACATAAGCGTATAAACCGAACGGGTAGTAAGAAGAGGTGCTAAAATGAAACAAAAAGTGTACTGATATAGTTAAGTACTAAGACTGGTTACAAGATCACAATATATTACATTAGTTTTTTTTAAATTATGGAGATTACAGCATTAGCCAACAGTAGGAATGATATATCTACGTAAAAATAATTAATCAAAACCTCGTCTGAAAATGCGCGTTTGTTTAAATAGTAATGGATATTTACTATTTAATAAGGATACTGAAGATAGAAACAAGAACAACATTTAGTTTTTACAATTTTAATGTAAAATTAATCAACATTATTGATCACAAAAGTCAATTAGATCATTTAAAATAATCAATTTATCAAGTATAAACAAGCATAAATAATATGAGTTTGAGCTATGACACAATATTAAAATACTTTTGTTTGTTGTTAGTTTTTTTTTGAAAAAATATTTATAAATATGATTTTTCTTTTTGATGCACCGTAAGACGAAGACCTATATTTTTTAACTTGGTAGAGAAAACCAAAGAGTTTTGCTTCTTGTTTGAAAGTTAACATTCAGGACTCAGGATGAAAATTGTAGCTAACATTTGTTACAAAACAGTTGATTACATTGGAATTAAAAACATACTCTTGTTATGGCTCCCTATGCCAGGATCACGATCAAAGAATAACGTTCACGTAACTTAAGGAATAATAGTGTTTGATCAGGATTCACTTAACGTATCTTAACTCGAACGAGACACAAACAATGAATTTGGATTGTTTGGAAATAAATTTTTCACTAAAATCCAACTCAAGCATTAAATGTTGATTGGGCTCTAAGTATTTACATTAAAAGTAGATATCTGCACACCATAAACAAACAAACTAAGTAATAAATAGCCGTAGTGACGTTGCTCGCAACATTATTTATTACAGGAAAACATGATACACGTCCCGTAACGTAGTATAACGTAATATGAAAGTTCTTCCCTGGATCACTATTACATTAAAAGGAATCGTACTCGTTATGAATTCGTCATCGTATGAATTCATTTCCAAATGAGTAGATATTATAAGCAACGCTAGATTGATCTTTCAATAATTGCTCTGAAAGGTATAAGCATAAATACGAATAATATAGAATAAATTAATAAACCGTACTTTACTAGATCTACTAAATGTATCATAAATGAAAATATAATAATAAGTTTATGTGTAAGGCTTCTTTTAGCACCCCGCGCAGTTTCATGGTTCCCAAAAAGAACCTTTAAAAATATAATGAAAGAAGTGGTACACTTTTAAGAACACATTATATTTAATATTTGATCAAAATTTCAAGTTCTTCTCTTAAGTATATTCTGAGGAAAGAGTACATAAATATGATGAATGTAATATGGAGCGCATAGAGGTGTCAGTTTCCAATTAAGAATATGCATGTTAAGATTCTTTCGGAGATTATATAAAAAAAAATCTTACAAAACTATATATTATTATTATTAAGAGCTATACAATTTCACTAAGCTATTTCAAAGATATACTGGTATTTTATCATTGTGGTAGAGTATTAGATTTTTTACTCATAGTAAACTGGGAACGTTCTAGGGGATTTAAAAAATCTAATAAAAATTCGATCAAATAAATAGATGTTGTAATAGCTCCCAAAGGTTTGTTTAAAGCTTGCCTTGTAATAAAAGTCCACATATTGGTTATACAAATATTTTTTGGCAAAATCTACCTCCATATCAATGAGGTAGATCAGATAGGTTGAGCTTTCCAGTTAAGTTCATAATCAATGAGTCAAGAGCGTAATATTACTGTTGTATATACATTTAGTTTATTATAAATTAATATTCATTTTATTTGCACTTAAGTTCACTCCCACTGCACTAATATCCTTCTAAGGTCTTAGTCATTTATTTTATACTTTATTCACACATCAAATAGATATAAATAACAAATAATATAAATTTATAAAAGTGAAATAATTGTTCTAGACATGTTGATTATTAATCTATTCAATCACATAATATCTTAGTATAGTCGCCTGTTTCACTCATTAGGCTCAATGGGCAATGAGTTTTGAGGAGTTAACAGGACTACTAACAAAAAATGTCAAACTGATAAAACAGTTCTAGAACCAGTAATTGTAAGGAGGGTAAAGCCCCCAAATTTCCAGTTTGAGGAGGACTAGATCATGGTCAAATAATCAAACGCTTTGTATTTATAAAAACAAATGTCAACAACTTTATTTGGGGTGCATTATTGAGGGCTAGTATCAAGGGCGTTAAGTGCTTATCTTTCTAAGGGGGTCCAATAGAATATTTTGCCATAAACTTATCCTAATAAAGCGACAACATATGTGTGAATTCTGAAAGACATATAATTATCATATTTTATTGTTGCCTAGTAGTTTGATGTATAATTTTCTATTCATGTCATGTGTAAATGTATTTCCTATGTAGTAAGTTAACCAATTAATGCAATTAATTTGATTCAAGATCATTCAAACTCAAAATATACACTTTTGTCCCTTACATCATTAATACAGGTGGGGCGGAAGCAATTAGACTATCCATGCTGAGGAAAACTATGGACAAAGTGCTGAGGTTTACCTGACGTCCGGTGGAGCTCACCTGACTGAGATTATCATCAAAAAGTGAAAAGTGTAGTATGTAGTTTGCTTTTATATAATTAGTGAAATTTTCAATTAAAGTGTTAATTGTCAAGTTACTAATCGTCTAATTTTATCGACCCCATCCTGTATAAGTTGGTTTTGTTCCAGCAGCCCATTTTAACTAGATAGCAAGTGAAGGTATGTCTACATTCAAACAGATTTGGAGCACTTTTTTTTTAGCGCATAAGTGAATAACCCCTTTGGGTTATAAGCTTGTGTACTATTTACGCTAAAGGGTTAAGTGATAAGAAATATTCAATTTATAGGAATTGTACTCGCATTTGCGTCGCTAGAGAGAGTGTGAAACCATTTAGGAAAAATAAATCTCAGTACAACTGACCAGGATCGAACTACAATCTTCCTGTCATCAGCAGGCTAGTCTATTCCAAGAGTGGCGCTTTAGACTATGTGGCCACCAAAGCAGGTGAACGCAAATTATAAAAGAGAGATATATACATATTATATCATCTTTTGTCTTAAATTAGATAAACAGATAGGATACCATTAAGAAATAATATTTTTAATACAAGCTGTGAGCCTGGAGAATCAATTAAGAAACATTTTATTATATTAAATACAAACATAAATAATAGTTTTGAAATCACATTACTTATTGAGTATGCCATTATTTTAAAAGTATGATTTGTAAAATATGTATAATATTCTTATTTTTATTAAAGCTTGAATACAATTAAAAATGCGTCTGCAAACCATGCATACTGATTATTATATATATACACAAACAAATAATGGAGTACTACACTAAAGGAGCTAAAAATATTTTGGCAACCAATGGAATTACAAAAGGGCATACCATTGATCGCTCACAAACTTGTAGGCCTATGCATGTATTTCAAGTGAAAACTTATCGGAAAGACAACGATCCATAAATATAATACGAACATAGCCTCAGCCATGGTCAGCATTGTTACTGTGTTGTACTTCAGACGAAGAGGAACAACATCGTGGCTAAACTATTTAGGAGTTTAGTAGAGGTAAAATGTGTATATCTAGGGATATTAGAGCTGATTTATTGTTCACTACATACAAACGACCCCAGGTGATAAAATAATTATTTATGCCAAAAGCTGTAAAAATAATAACAAAATTATAACCATATGCCCTACAGATATTTTTTTAGCACCGCATCTTACTACCCGTTCAGATTATACTCCTACTGTACAGTACATACACAGTACACACATTGTTATCTTAACAGTACACTTGAAAATACACACAAATGTTTATTTAATTATAGTAGTGATTGAAATGAGAGTTTCAGCCCACTTTCTCTCATAAGGTTAACATTGATCCACCACATTGAATGTGGTGGATCACTTTATCCCATAAGAATAACATTGATCCACCACATTG
>CABFWB010002404.1:9886-21545 GCA_902151455.1 Timema bartmani
AATGGTAGGGTGATTGTGAGATGAAATGGAGGACCTAAAGTTTAACGTGGAATCCGAACCTCGGTGGAGGCCTGTCATTCCTCACATTCACAAGTTGTGATTAATACACGTCTTTTCAGAGGTGAAGGAAGGGTTTGGCAATCAGGAAGGGTTTGGCAATCAGATAAATCTGTGCCGGGACCGAGGATTGAACCCCGAACCTAACCTAGAGTCAGAAAAGAGTGTAAAGTATTAATAACCCATGGACCGCAATGGTGAGCACGTGGACAAAGCTGCGGTTCTAATGTTATTGGTTTTATTCCAGTGAAAGCCCAAACCAACTTTGCTTACCCTGGCAACAAGCCACGTCACGAAATGTGGAAACTTCCTCTTTTCACCCTACCCAACCCCCATCAATAATCTACTCGAAACGGAATATTATTACAACCGTAAAATATCAGTGAAGTATGGTATTTTATTCTGAAAAATGAAAGTCCACGTTTTGAACACTGCCTACTTTGGTGGATTTGAAGTTATTCTGAGAAGAGGGTTGCATATTAACTTGGAGCACCTAATCACGTTAAGACGCCACTAAGACGCCAATGTACGAAAGGCGGGAAGAAAATGAGCAGTTCACCCTTCGAGGCTTCTAGCTTACCTACTGATAACACTTCCCCTCTTCCGCTGACGAGTATAAACATTCATTCTACTTTTGAGCCTGTAAAACATTGACTTACATTTCAAAGTGACTTTTCTCTTGTTTCCTACTCTAGATAGATATTTGTTACTGTGGCGTTTATAATCTACATACTGGCAGGAAGATTCCACTGGACATTTCCGTGAATAAACTAAAGAGTCTGAGTTGTAAAGGATTTAAAATAAAACGTTTATGTAACCATATCAGAGATATTTGCTGATAGCTTGTCTTTCTTGCTTATTTTGTAATGTAAATAGGTAGACCATCTGTTGTCAGAAACAACAACATTTACTTCCAAACAATAACAGCAATTCTAGACAATACTCTCAATGAGTTTAATTAATTCAGTGCCGAGTAAACTTGTTATGGCACGTAATAAAACAATAATTATTGCGACCCCAAAGGACCCAATTGCTGTTGGTTGGTCGGGGACTAGACCGTTGAGGGGTAATTGACCCCCTCCTGGTGGTTAAATACGAGAGTCTTTTGTCTAGTAAGACGCTAAGAAGTCTGAGGCTAGGAAACTCGGAAGTCGTTACGCTGCGGTCTGTCCAGATTTCGTGTTACTGACTCGGAGGGTAGTTCATTACCAGTAGTATGGTTAAGTGATGATATATAGGAGCCGTGTACTAAAGGCACCATGCGAAGAAACAGACCTTCCGGGTATCGACCCAGGTCCTACCTACTCTAGTACGATCTAACTTCCAACTCAGCTCTTATTTAGACATGACTAGCATCACAAAACAGTTTATATTCACTTTTCTCACTCGCTCCTTACTCTTCCCTTGTGACCATCCTGACAAGAAACGTTTAGGGGGAGGAAGGCAGTGACATTTAAAGGGGAGGGGACTCCCCCCCCAAAAAAAACACTACTTAAAGATTAAAAAAAAATTCTTTATAACAATTTAAGACAATGTTTAGAATTATTTAATAATTTATGTTTTTTCACATAAATGTTATATTTTTAAAACTCACCAAATACATCAAGGGAGGCCCCAACTCGGTAAACGAGAAATTGCCGCGCAGACGTTCAGCTCTAAAGCAATATTTAGCTTTACGATGCGTTATTTCAAAATTTGGTTCATGCCAAAATAAAATCGAAATATTCCAGAAGGGCTCTTTTTTCATCAATAAACCTATATTTTGGGTTTTATTAATAGAAATGTGAGAATGTGACATTAGGTCATTTTCAAGGACATTTCAATTATATTTTTGGAGCTATGAGACTAGTCTTGGTGAAAAGGGGCTCTAGATTTAGCCTTCCTCTAACAAATACAGTAGTTTTTATTATATTTGAGAACTAGCAGCGAGCTTCTTCTTTACCTCGAGATAAGTTTGGTAGTTTTTCCCCCTCTTTCTTATTATTTTTTAGCACCTAGTCCTACTACCTACTACCCATTCGGGTTATACGCTTATGCATTAATCACACTAGTGGGCTAGGGATTAGTAAGTTTTAACTTAGATAAAATGCACCCACATTTGCGGGGAGGGGTAGTGAAAAACAATTTAGGAAAACCACCCTCAGTGCACCCAACCGGGATCGAACCCCGATATCCCCGTCTTCAGCAGTTTTGTCCAACATGAGAGTAGCACGTTAGGCCACGCAACCACCTAAGTGGGCCTCTTTCTTATTGACATGACTAAAGGTGGTTGTAGGTGAATGGCGAAAGGGAGTGTAAGCTTGGATAGAATAAAGAAGTGGTCCCCTTAACATGGGAAATTATTTCTTGACTGATCGCTACGTCATAGGTAGGCAACATCCTTTCGGGTAACTTATTATTATGACTCAGCCAAATGTGTTCCTTTCTTGTCATCCGGTTGGCAAAAGATTAGTTTTCTTTTCTAATCTAAAGAGAATTGTTTCTTTATGTGCCCACTCCCTCAATATGTCTACAGAACGTATCTGACGTTTCAAGGTGGCTTATTTAAAGGTGCCAATAAAAACACTCCACAATATATATAAGTTTGACGCAAGGTTATACAGCTCTATTGAACTGGGTCCAATACCAAGACAATCAATTCCGCGCCAGTGATCCTTCAAGGAACGAAATACCTCCCACACAAGCGACCCGGTATTATTGTTCAAGAGTAAAGTAAATAAAACCCAGTTAGTTGAATTAATGGGACATCCTTGAATAAAGATCGTAGCTGCAGTCCAATCTCACATAGGAAGAACCTTCTTTGACAGCTAGAAAAGTTACTGAATCTACTTTCACGCATATCACGTGGTCTGTGGCCGTCATTTTTGATACTCAAGCCCCTAGCAAATAACCAAAGGGTCACTCAAGCCCCCAGCTAATAACTAAAGGGTCACTCAAGCCCCAAACTAATAAATAAAAGGTCACTTAGCCCCAGCTAATAACTAAAGGGTCACTCAAGCCCCCAGCTAATAGCTAAAGGGTCACTCAAGCCCCGAGCTAATAACTATATGATCAATTAATTCCCCAGCTAATAATTAAAGAGTCACGCAAACCCTCAGCTAATTACTAAAGGTCATTTAGCCCCAGCTAATAAATAAAGGCTCACTCAAGCCCCAGCTAGTAACTAAAGGGTCACTCAAGCCCCAGCTAGTAACTAAAGGGTCACTCAAGCCCCAAACTAATAAATAAAAGGTCATTTAGCCCCTAGCTAATAAATAAAGGGTCACTCAAGCCCCGAGCTAATAGCTAAAAGGTCACTTAAGTCCCCAGCTAACAACTAAAGTCACTCAAGCCCCCAGCTAATAGCCAAATACACTCTTTCTTAAGCCCCCAGCTTGGACCAAATAAACTCTTAGGCCCCAGCTAATAACCAAATAAACTCTAGCCCCGAATTTATAACAAAATATAAATTCAATCTGATGGCTACTATTCATTAAAAGAGTTTTAGATATTATAATTATAAATTTACCTAACCAAAGGTTGGGGGGAGAAGGGAGTATCTAGGGGCATAGCCCTCACGAAGATGCTCCAGATTTTGGAGACGTGATGCTATCGTAAGGGAGGTGGAGAGAAGAAGGCGGTCCCGCACCTTTCTCTCCTGGACGAACATTACAATTCTCACCTTTCCCTGTTACGTCATCAAGCATCGACGTCGTCCTCCCAGGTGCTTGGTCGGATAATAGAGAGAGGGAGTTACGTCACACGCCCGAACGTTGGAGGCTACAGGTCAAACCGTTCCTTTTTTTTCTTTCAGTTTCACTGGCTGAGGCTGGATGGAGGTCATCCCATCGTTTCTAGTTCACAAGTCTCTCTCTCGTTTCTGAACGATAAAAAAAGGAGCAACCTTAACAACGTTCTCTACTTGGTGAATATAAAGTGATTTTGCGGAGTGAGCTGTATCTCAACTTAGCGCTTAGGAGCGTACATCACATGCCAATCAACTCTGTGATACATTTAAGAGCGTACATCACATGCCAATCAACTCTGTGATACATTTAAGAGCGTGCATCACATGCCAATCAACTCTGTGATACAGTCAAGAGCGTGCATCACATGCCAATCAACTCTGTGGTGCAGTCGACTAGAAATAGTAAAATTACACCAACACTATTGCACGTGGATCGTCTCTGATTAAACATTAATGGAGATAAAGAGTTTAATAGAAGTTCCTAATACTGAACAATGTTGAAATATTAAATTATATTTGGATAAAAACTGCATTTAAAGACAGTTTTTGATCATTTTAGAATGGCTTCACAACACAGCACTGTACACAAATTTTCATTCTGTCATTAAAAGGGACATACTGTAGTTACTAACAAGAAACTTTGTCACTTTGTCTCTTATCGTCACCGCGGAAAATTTCGAGTAATCATTCAAATACGAATGCACTGCACACATTCCTGGGATATCGTAGGTGTTTTCTTTTCCCTTTTACCCCCATACTTTAATGGAGACTATTTGGGGTCACAAATTCGGACCCCTTTCTAATTGTTCAGGTTTAACAATTTTCACATAATTCCCTGATTCCCAGGAAATTCCATCCCGAATTTCAACCTTCTAGCTCACCGGAAATTAAAAAAAAAAACTCTGAAAGGAAAAATAAACGTGCATCGCATAAATCTTGTATGACATATAGATACTATCTGATTTTTTATGAGAACTGCAGTTTTTCTAACCTAGAATTTTTCTAGAGATTACATTAATTTTGCGTGTTTATTGAACATGGCTAGTTTAAATGCTAAAAAGCAACGCGCATCAAAACCAATGAAACGAAACAAACGGGCAGAATCATGTCAAAATCTTTATAAAACTGAAATTACGAAAGATTGCTTCAGTAGAAAGAGAGAGTGTTTTATTTTCTTCACGTGGTGATATTAAAACTTGTTGAATATCTGTCTTGAGCATAGCGGCATTACATGATAAACTTTTTAAAAGAAGAGAAAAATTTGTCATTAGATTCCAGGACACTCTTGACAGATATTCAACAACTGTTGATATCCTCATGTGAAGAAAATTAAGCTATGTTTCTACTGGAAAAATATTTAGATTTATTTTTACCAAAAAAGGTTTTGCTATAAAAACTGCAAAAACATTACCCCTTTCTCGTGTTACTTACATCCCCACTTAAGCACTCTTAATTATGAAGTACTATCACACTCAGACGCCAATATACGAAAGAGAAATAGATTTAAGAAAATTAGCAGTTCACTCTGGGTGTCTTGACGGTCTGCTGTTATCACTTTCCATCTTCCGCTGACGAGTATACACACTCACTCTGCTATTTGTGCCTGGACAGCATTGACCCTTATTTCAAAACTACCTTTTCCTTGTTTCCTATTCTAGATAGACATTTGCTTCGACGGACTTTTTTAATCTACATCCTGGCAGGAAGATTCCTACAGGACATTTCCGTGAATAAATAAAATAGCCCGAGTTGTAGAAGATTAAAAAATATATATTTACAAAAATAATAAAATGCTTTCAGATTAAAAATATAATTTAGTGACAATGTGCGAGACTATTGTTAAAATTATTGAAGATTTTTTTTTTTAATTTCTTTAAAATTCGCCGAGTAAAATCTAAATACATAAACACGTAAAATACTATCTTGCCTCGCCGTGACGTCATAGGTAGGCAACGTCGTTAAAGGGAAGTTCTTATCAGGGGTAGTTAACGCGAACTTTCAAAATTAATTATATCAGTACACACCCACATCAGTGTGCATGAGGACAAGGGCATCAGGCTCATCTGGTTTGGCTCACCGGTGAGAAAGGGGAATTCACGGTCTGAATCTAAATCAAGTGTACTGAAATACTATCAATACCTATAAAATAACACTAACAATATAGTAAAATGTTATTAATGTTGACTGCAACAAAAATATGTTTGAATTTTATAAAAAGG
This sequence comes from Timema bartmani, assembly GCA_902151455.1. Classification (NCBI taxonomy): domain Eukaryota; kingdom Metazoa; phylum Arthropoda; class Insecta; order Phasmatodea; family Timematidae; genus Timema; species Timema bartmani. The sequence continues at coordinate 15,890 of CABFWB010002404.1, forward strand.
TTTTTCCTTTGAAAAATAGACTGTAATAAGATGTGTAGCACGGGAAAACAATTTAATATTGGTTTTCCACTAGCAAGTAGAGGAACTAGAGCGTGTAAGGACATCTGGTTGAAAGGAAAAAAAACAACTATCCAGCAAAGTGAAGGATGAGTATAGAGCGAGCTTGTATCGCACTAGATCCTTCTCAGTGGCGGCCACAGACCTCCGACACAGGGAGGGGGCGGGGGGAAAGAGGAGATCCTAGTCACGGTTGAGTGAATCGTGATGCAGAGGTCACGCACGATGACCTGCGCTCACCTCTACTCTGACATTCTCTCTCTTTCTTTCTTTCTCTCTCACGGCGTCGCGCTCTCTTGCGTACGCAAAAGGCGTATAAACATTTTTTTCTAAAGAATATAATCGTTTTCACACCCGTCCATCTACTCTACGTTTCTTCCAATTTTCTTTAGTTTACGAAAAAAGGGAGTTAATTTTATCCCTCTCTCTTTTTTTGTTATTTAATTCGTTGGATGACTAATTATTAAAATTATTAAGGCTAGCGGTCATACACAACGATCCCAGAAAAAAAAACCCTACAAAAAACGTCCCTTCCAGGATGCCAGAATGTTAAGCAACATGACTGCCTAGATTGCTGAGATATTGCCAATCAGATGTTGTGCTTAAGTTAAATATTGATAAAACCTATAAAAGTACACAGGTGTCCTGGCGGTCTAGGAGTAAGGTGTCAGACTTCTGTGCTGGGGGTCCGGGGTTCAATCCTCGGTCCCGGCACAGATTTATCTGATTGCCAAACTCTTCCTTCACCTCTGACAAGACTTGTATTGATCACAACTTGTGAACGTGAGGAATGTCAGGCCTCCACCGTGGTTCGGATCCCACGTTTAACTGTAGGTCCTACGTTTCATCTCAAAATCCTCATTACACATTAGGGTAAGTGCGTATAACCCGAACGGGTAGTAAGACGCAGTGCTAATAATAATAATAATAATAATAATAATAACAACAATAATAATAATAATAATTTAAAAGTACACGAGTTTGTTGTTTACCGGAATGAACACCAAACTATTGTCTATGCTCCTATACATATATAGCCTTGTAAACATAGTTTAAAAGTTAACATTCTCCCTCTGAAAAGTACTAAAATCCACATATTTCTGTTGATCATTTAGAGCTAAGTGTCCGGGAAACGAAAGGTAACTGGTATGGGAGCGTAGAATGGATCTTTGTTAATAGAATGATGTCATTGAATACAACATATTGTACTGTCGTATGTATTTTCTTCCTATCCTGTTTGTTCTCCTACTGCCGGGCAGCTCCATCCAGGAACGCTATAAACACACTTAACTTGGTTTCTGGCGTCTATGGTATTTATACTGGAGTATTCTAGCGCTTTAAGGTTTAAAATCAAATATGCCCACTTTTTTAAAAATATATAGCGTGTATTAATTAAAAAAAATGAATTACTAAACTCAACTATGAGGGTTTTTTTTTAATTTTCTTGTACTCACACAATACATTTTTCAAAACGAAATAATATTTCAACCTAAGGTAGACTTCTTACTCATAATTTTAGTTTTCCTGTCAACCATTGTGCTCTCAGCTCCTTAATCATAAACTTCAGTTTGCCTTTCAACGATTGTACTTTCAGCTTCCTTTTTATAAATTTCAGTTTATCTGTGAACGATTATACTTTCAGCTCCCTTATTATCAAACCCAGTTTCCCTGTCAGAGAGTGTACGTTATTTTCCCCTGCCCCCTTCTACATTGTACCCCAAAACCCCGCAGACAATAAACCCAAGACCTCATAGCGCTCCACCTGAAACTTCTCTAATAAGACCGGAGATACAAAATAGCTCAGGGAGGATGGGGGAGGGGAAGGGAGGGTCCAAATAACCTTTACGCACGACTTTCAACGATCGTTCCTGAAACGCAGACAGAGCCCCACAGCATGCGTCTCTTTCTTTTCCAACATCACCATCCTCGTCCGGGGGCCGTATTCTTCAACTTCCATGACACTGAGATCTTCTAGGAGTCGTCATCATCGCTGTCAGTGGTGGTGAACCTACACCTGTTGCCATGTGACTTAAGGCGTCAGGCTCGCTATAGCCTGGATTGCTGATGAGGGGAAAAGTGAAGGTCCCGGGGCCGTATACCAAGAACGCCCCTAAGTGGACCTATAGTGGCTTTGGTTTGCTCGCGTCTTTGTAGTCTTGAATCTAGATCAGGAGTGATCAACCTTTTTATATCCAAGGGAAAAAGTTTCTGTTTCCTGTACGACTATTTCCGAGTACTCTCGACTATGTCCGAACACTCCCGACTATGATAGAACCCTCCCGAATATATCCGAACACTTCCGACTATGCCCGAATAATCCCGACTAATTCCGAACACACCAGACTATATCCGAGATCTCCCGACTATGTCTGAACACTCCCAACTATGTCCGAACACTTTCGACTATGTCCGAACACTCCCGACTATGTCCGTAACCTTCCGACTATATCCGAACGCACCCGAAATAGTACTTTCTCTCTTGTCTACTAGAGTAGTCATTTGCTGGTAAATTTGTTTAAAAGCGTAATAATATTTTTCACGTAGAAAGTGAAAATAGTTTATAAAATAACTTAAAATAAGTATTCATTTAATTATTTAATTATGTAAAGTATAAATCCATGTCTTGTTTTCTATTGAAATAATTTTATATTTTTCAAGAATCGGCAGGCCGCAAAAAACGTTACGGTGGGTCACGGGTTAGATACCCTTGCTCTAGAAGGTGTGCCGCGAGTGTGCTCGGCTACACTAACGCGCCACTAGCATTCACTTACACTTAGAAGAGTTCTCGCATATAGACCCTAGTCTTAGCTAAATACACTAGGATGATTTTCTTTAGTTTCTTTTAACGCTAATGCTTATACATTTCCTAAAGCTATCTTAATTATCCTTAACCCGTAAATTAAATAGCCAAACAATCCTTGTGTGAGATAATAATAGGCTAATAATAATAATAATAATAATAATAATAATAATAATAATAATAATAATAATATATTATTATTATTATTATTATTATTATATATTATTATTATTATTATTATTATTATTATTATTATTATTATTATTATAAGGATAATGTATACACCTTACCACGGTATGTTAACGTTGATCAACCATCAATAAAAGGTTATTAGTTCAAATATCGGTGGGATATATAATAGGTGTCTCGCTTGTTGCGCAAAAGCTGATATTTGATGATGCAAAGACCAGACCCTACAGGTAGGGTTGGCTCAGCGGCGACGAGCTCGACTGGAGTTCTCAGGTCTGATCTGGAAGGTCGAAGTACTGATAAGAATCCAGACTGGATTCGTCGGGAATTATCTCTAAGGATTGGGATTTCCACATTAGTTTTAATCTCCTCTCTCTAATGGTTAATGCTGGTAAATGTGTTTTAAAGCTACTCGTTTATAATCCTAAGTCCTCCATTCTGCATGAACTGTTTGTTATTACTATTCAGGGAGATTGGTTGACTATCGAGACTAGACTATAAATACAACTCTCAATCCCCCAATCGACCTGAACTGCTTGTTATTCGTATACTGGGAGATTGGTTGACTCACGAGACTAGACTATAAATACAACTCTCAATACCCCAATCGACCTGAACTGCTTGTTATTCGTATACTGGGAGATTGGTTGACTCCCTAGACTAGACTATAAATACAGCCCTATATCTTTAATCCGGCCAGGATTCAAAACCAAGTATCTCGAAGAGGATTGGACACCCAACTGAGCTCACCTACTCAACGATCCTGCCCACATCTGAGAGTTTATATCCAACATTGGGCCCCTGTTCAACCGGACGTGCGTCACGCATGAGCGCCACCACTGGACCAATAAGTGGATTACTTCTTTAACTTCATGGACGAGGGAAGGACCAAGTCGTGGACAGAAACGAGAAGACAAGAAAGAGAGGTCAGCGAGGAGGGAGGAGGAAACGCGTACACAAGGTCCACCTCGTACCTGGTGTGCCTGAATCTCTGAGCTGAACTAATCACTGGTGTGCCAGAATCTCTGACCTGAGCTCTTCACTGGTGTACACGAATCTTTTGACCTGAGCTCATCATTGGTGTACATGAATCTTTGACCTGAGCTCATCATTGGTATACCTTAACCCCAACCTGGCCTTTCTAAACAGACTGATTATATCAGCATAGTGACATAAAAAATAACTTAAATCTATACCAGACACAGCATCCAGCCCCTGACGATAATTCATCACTGTGAAAGGGGGAAACCAACATTTCATTAGTGAGAAATATCTCGACCATGCCGATTATCAAACCCTGAAACATCATTCATTAGCTTTGCAAGCAGATACGCTACCGACTGAACTAAGGTGATGGGTTTTAAAATAAAAATAGAAGCTGCTGTCATTTAGGTTTTCCAGAGGTTTAATTTTCTAAATATTGATTAGGAGCGTGCATCACGTGCTAATAAACTTATTGATACAGCTGGCTAGAAAAATTAAATTTACACGAACACTATTGCACGTGGATAATTTCTGATTAAACATTAATGGAGATAAAGGGTTAATAGAAGTTCCTAATACTGAACATTGTTGAAATATTAAGTAATATTAGGATAAAAACAGCATTGAAAAGGCCCTTTTTTGACCATTTTAGAATGTCTTCACAGATAAGCATTGTGCATAAATCTTCATTCTGTCATAACAGGGACATACTGTAGTTATTAACAAGAAATGTTGTCACTTTGTCCCCCATCGTCACCACGGAGAATTTCGAGTAATCATTCAAATACGAATGCACTGCACACATTTCTGACATATCGTAGGTGTTTTCTTATCCCTTTTACTCCCAAACCTCGCGTGATCCGGGAGCTGAATTGGACCTGCTATGATGAAAGCTCTTAAGAGCTCTAAGAAGAAATTTATCAAGGAAACTCAGAATTGCTCAGAATATATAGGTATAGTTTTATCAGGAGCTCCTATTGCTAATAAGCACATAGCTAAAGAATTATCTCCCAAATTCAGTCAAACCTTTAAATTTTACGACACCCTCGATGGTTGAACTGTCTAGGGCGTCATTTTTGCAACAGACTAGACTGCCAAAGACTGAGAGATTGGGGTTCAAATCCCGGTCAGCTGTTCAGAGGTTTTTCCCTAAACTAGTTTTTTAACTCTCCTTCCATGCTGATGCAGGTACAGTTTCTCTAAAATCAAACTTCTTCATCCTAAGTCACTAGCGAAATTGTTGACCTCAGTGGTCTTGGGGTAAAGTGCTCGTTTCAGAACCCGATGTTCGTAGGTTCAATTCCAGCGGGATTTGACAGATTTTTCTTGAGTGATAACCTTGGAAGGTATGTGAAAATACCTTTCCCGACAAAATTGGAAGACCTTTTAGCGCTTGTTCATAGAAATTCCCGTGTGCTGATATAATCAGTCGATTCAGAAAGTGCACTATGAATACCTCAAATAAATGATAATATTCACAAGCGTAATTTAGTAAAACTGCTTATAGCCCGAATGGTGACAAAAATATATGTATGAAGCCGTAGTGATTGGAAAAATTGTCTTTCAAATTATGTTTATAGGATAGGCTCATAAGCACGCGTGTATAAATGTCAACCCCCCCCCCCC
>CABFWB010002404.1:22106-63803 GCA_902151455.1 Timema bartmani
AAGTGCGGGTAGCGGTATAAATGTGTACTAGGCTCATTTCCAAGGAGTAGAGACTTGTGGGGAGGTCAGATCATGTGAACTAAAGATAAAAGTGTGGATAGTTGTATAAATGTTTACGAGGCTCGTTTCCAAGGAGTAGAGACTTGTGGGGAGGTCAGATAATGTGAACTAAAGATAAAAGTGTGGATAGCGGTATAAATGTGTACTAAGCTCGGTTACAAGGGATAGAGACTTTTGGTGAGGTTGAACCAGCTGGAATTCTCCAGTCAAACCTACCCAATCACCAGTTAAACTTGGCCAAATGGGACAGTTGCCTTAGTTCGTGTTTTCACCAGTTTGCAAATGATGTGTCGGATTGTAAATGAAGTATTAGTCTGAGTCTAGTCTCAACCTATCCGGGTCAAGTGCAAGCCCGCCAAGCACAGTAAGGTCAACTTGACCGAATGGACGGAAAGTCAGGGCCATCAACCTAAAAGTTTATATATATATTTTTTTTTTACGAGGCTGAGGCCATTAAAAATATTAACAACTCCCCTTCTTCGTTTGTTCCAATACATAAAACTCACCATCAGTGATTTATAGACACATGCGTCAACAATATTTTTTTCTACTACATTTTTAAAGAAAACTAATAATAACAGCTATAAATCTACAAATTAAACGTGCTCATTAGCTGGGAAGTAATTCGTTCCTTTGTTCCTCAAAATATGTCACTGGATGTTTTTTATGAGGCAGGGCGAGAGGGTGTTTGAGTGTAAGGGCGGGGGGTGCTATGATCTGGTTAGTACAACGTTAGTGGCGTCGATGGTCAGTTTCTAACCTTCCAAAGATTAATAAAACCACTTTCCTCACCATCACCTGCGCTTAGAGACGCAAGATTAAAATAATGTGCTATAATTTACTTTGGAAACTTTTACTACCTATTTAAATAGAACGAATGCAATCGAAATGTCCTCAAGATTTATTGAAGTTTTACACTTTATGAAGGATTAAATAGCTACGCTATCACGGTATATTTTCTAGATACGGTTTATAGCCGCATCCAAATAATCACATTCTTTAGATTGAAAAAATGACACCCGGATACTTGGTCCTGGTTTATATTCCCGTGTCTAAGTGTCATTTTTCAATTTAAATAATATTGTACAATTTATTTTAATTTCTCATGAGGCCGTTAACACCAAGAACATCAAATTGATTACAATTAAAGCAATGGACAATGTTTACAGTTCTCTTCTCGCACTCAGGTGTTGATTACAGCGCTTGGGTGGTTGAATATGTCACCAACTTCAAGGTATGCTGTAGACAAGCTATGTTAATACAGTAGGGCCCCAGTATCCGCTGATTCAGTATCCGTGTTTTCAGTTATCCGTGCCACTGCCCAATTTTGTTTATCTTTAATTAAAGAAAAATAATTATTTATAGGTTTCAAACCACGCGCCAAGAGAGAACCGGCCGTACTACCAGCAGTACAAACGCGCCTACTATGTAGTACATAGCTTGACTCATCATCATCATCATCATCATCAGTGATCGTCGCAACAAAAAGAATGGAGAATAGTAAGTATACGGTAGTGTACAGTATACGTTATTATTATTATTATGTACTTTATTTAATGTTGGTAATGTCTTACTCTCAATAATGTATCAATTAAACTTTACCGTATTTATGTATGTTATATGAATATCACGTTAGCTAATAGTTTGGTACTATCCGTGGTTTCACGTAACAGCAGTGGATCTAGGAACGTATTGCCAGCGGATATGCGGGATCTACGGCAGGAGTCTTCAACCCGTGGCCCGCGGGACACTTGTGGGCTCGTAGTAAGAATTTTTGTGGCCCACTGGCTCATGAAAAATATAAAATTATTTCAAGAGAAAAAAATTACAACTATAGCTATATACTTTATACATACTAATAAAATAAATAAGTATATTATTTTATTTTATAACAATTTTTGCTTTATGCACGAATAATTGTATTGCGTTTTAATAAAAAATGTAGTTTGAACCGGCAAATGACAACTCTAGTAGACCAGACAAATCGTGCTACCTCCTGCTGTGAAACAACAGAAAACACGCTTCATGAGAAATCTTAGTCCCTAGTCTTATATATATAAGCCCGTTTCCGGTGATAGAAATTACGAGGAAATTACGGAACAGATTTTGACAAACGACGGCTCATTTTAACGCTTAGGAGTCCAGGATGTCGGGAAAAATAGTAGCTTTCCACGAAAAACCCGATTTTCACAAAGAATATTCAGTTTTTAATTCTTTGTTTAGTCACCATGGAAACCATTATTTGCTGCATGGCTGTAAATCTCTATATACAATATATCTCTTTGGCTAAAAAGTAATAATTCAATCTTTATTTGTTGGTCCAAAAACATCATAATTTTCTCTTTGGATGAATATTTATCTTTGGATGCTGGTCATAACACACCTAAATTGGGATTTATAAACTGGGAAAACCTTTATTTTTTATTGGAATGTTGCTATCGTCAATTTGCTTTTTAAATCAATGATACTGAGCATAATTCGAAAATTAAAATGTTAATTTGTTAATTTCGTGAGAATATTGTGTACGTTTTATTTCGCGCATAATAAAATTATTTTTAAATATGTTTTGGTATGAATTATAAGCTCAAAGACGATAAGATGATCTTGAATAATGTTTAAAAAAAAGGGATATTTTAACTATCTAAGTACGAGTTTTGGTGTTAATTTTTTTTTTTTCAAATAATGGGTTTTGGTGTTCAGTTTATTCAAATAATGAGTTTTGATGATCATTTTAGCAAATAGTAACACATTACAAATACATAAGTTAAGCTTTGTTTTCATTTTACCGCTTAATTTTGAGGATATGATATTTAAAAGTAATGTTTCGTGTACCCCATCTATATTTTCACATTCTTACAAATACAGTAAGTTCACTTATGTTTCCATGTTGATATTTAATTTTGAGGGGATGATATTTCAAAGTACCGTAATATTTGAGTATTAAATCTATATTTTCACATTCCCTCTCTCTATCAGACTATCTCACACACTCACTCTGCAAAACTCTCTCTCTAATATAATATTTTCTCATTCTCTCTCTCATAATTTATCCCTCTCCCTCACACACTCTCTAACTTCACATACACTCTTTATCACACAATTTCTCTCACATAAGCTTTAGTATACTCTCTCTCTTATGCTCCCTCAAACGCGCTCTCTCTATACCACTCTTTTTTTCTCAAACACACTCTCTCTCTCTCTATTAAGCTCTCACTCTAACGCTTTCTCAATCTAATTTTCTCTCTCTAAACTTATCTCTCCCTCTAGCTTTCTCTCTCAAACTCTCTCTCATACCCTCAAATTTTCTCTCTCTTTCACACAATATCACTCCCAAAATTTTACATGCTTTCTTTCTCTCTCTCTCTCTTTCTCTCTCACACACACACACACACACACACACACACACACTCTCCCTGACACACTTTATCACGCATTCTCCCTTACATATTCTCTCTCTCTCACACACTCTCTCGCACTTACTCTCACACACACTCTCTCCTCACACACAAACACTCATTTTCTCTCATCCCAGTATTTATCTCTCAAACACATACACATACGCTCATTATTACTCGCTCACACTCACTCTCTCTCATTTGCTATCCTTATTCTCTTACGCTCACTTTCTCATACCTCACACTCTCATTTTCACACTCACACTCACTTTCCCAATCACACTCTCACACTCACCCACACACTTATTCAATCACACATTCAAACACTTACGCTCTCTACTGTATTATCCGTAATTTCACGTAACCGCGGTGGATCTAGGAACTGATTACCCGTGGATATAGGAGCTCTATTGTATTATCCGTGGTTTCACGTAGCCACGGTGGATCTAGGAACTGATTACCCGTGGATATGGGGGCTCTACTGTATTATCCGTGTTTTCACGTAACTGCGGTGGATCTATGAACATATTACCCGCGGATATGGGGGCTCTACTGTATTATCCGTGTTTTCACGTAACCGCGGTGGATCTATGAACGGATTACCCGCGGATATGGGGGCTTTACTGTACTTCAATACTATATCACAATCTCCTCTTACTGGGATTCGAGCATCTGACATTTTTTCCGGACAATTTTCATCTCTATCTTCTTCTGACTATTTTAAAGATTGCAAAAAAAAAAGTTTGACGTTGACTGTACACTGACTCGCATCGGTGGGCACGTGGTCTAAATGTCAAGCTCGTTTAGTCTGGTTTGCCGGTGACAGGGAGGTCAAAGTCCCGGCCGTGTGTAATGAGGATGTTTTTTTACCAACTGATGTCACACTCTCCCTGCACTCAAATGCGTGTACATTTCCTCTAAATCCCTTCCTCATTCTTAACAATTAGTGAAACTAATACATATGCTAGCTGCCCAAAAGGTTACAGTCCGATTTTCATAAGAATGAACTTTTTCTGATAACTAGAAAAGTTTATTTTTTAACACTACGTCTTACTACCCATTCGAGTTATACGCTAATGTACTAATTACACTAATGTGGTAGGGATTAGGAAGGTTGAATTTAGAGGAAGTATACTCGCATTTGCGTGGAGAGAGAGTGGGGAACCATATAATAAAAAATATTCTCAGTACACCCGAGCAGGATAGAACCTTGACCTCCACGTCTTCGGCAGTCTAGTCTATTGGGAGAGTAGCGCCATAGACCATGCAGCCACTTGATATAATTTCACGTATTTATACGTCAAGTCATGTGATCCGCATCTGTCACTTTTGATAGATATTATCAATACCTATAAAATAATATTAATTTTAGAACAAAATATTATAAATGTTGATTGCAAACAAATATATTTATATTTTTGTATAAGTTTATTCCGAGTAGAATCCTACTATAGTAAGCCGCGGTATAAAAACAACCTGTCCATCGACAGATTGGCGGGAAATAGCCCCACCAAGTTTTACAAAATAAGTGTTGGCTCCTTCTTGACTCGTTCTTCTTCCTTTCCAGTTGGTAGATAAACAACCGGCCATTCTGTTGGACCTCCAGAGCATATGAAAAACAAACAGTCCGCAAGGCATAGCTCATAGGATTTCTATGGAAAGTAATTTAAGACCCACATTTTGGGAGCTATACAACAAAAGAAAGATGAAAAGCTATCCTATTCAAAACTGTTCCCCACTTTATTTTATTTACTAAACTTGAACTAAGCAAGGCCAATTTTTTTTTTACCACCTACATCGAAAAGTTGTTCGTAAGATCTTATATGAACTTAACGACATTTCATACCTGTGACGTCACGGCAAGTTGTTTTAAGATTTAACTCTTCATGTATTTACGTTTTATTCAGAGAGTTTTAAAGGTATTACATTTGAAACCAAAACTAAAATAATTCTTAAAATAGTCTTAAATTGTCAGAAATTGTTTTTATCTAGAAGTACGGTAGTTTTTATTTTGTAAATATTTTTATTTAAATCATCGGTAGCTCCTTTATTTGTTTTAGTCACGAAAATGTCCAGTAGGAATCTTCCTGCCAGGATGTAGATTAAAAAAGAACCGTGGAAGTATATGTCTTTCTAGAACAGGAAACAAGAAAAAGTTGATTTTGAAAAGCAAATGAATGCTTTTTGGGCGTAAATAGCAGAATGAGTGTTTATATTTGTCAGTGGAAAAGGGAAAAAATTATCAGCAGATAAATAAGAGGCCTCACAGGATGAACTGTTCATTTTACCCTCTCTTTCTATTTGGTACGTTAGCGTCCAAATTTGATAGTGTTTATAGCTCTTAGGTGCGGCCAATTAAGATGGAACCCACTTCACAAAATTTATTTGAATGCACCAATTGGGCAACGTCGTTGATATATATCGCATATGAGTCAAGTTGAAAAAGGGATGTGAACAAACCATTTGTAAGCCTGTAAATTATATAAATCTCCTTGAACGCTCTGCAATTCTGTTTCCCTCTCCTCTAACCAGGCGTATGATCCGACGAATCATGTTTGTAGGAAGGTGAATCATGTCTCCTCTTAACCCAGCTCAAACGCACTCTACTCTTTAGCCACTAGCTTAAAACAAATAAAAAATGATAAAAAAATAGTGGAAGAAGAAAAAAAGAATACTTCAATAAAACATCGATCCATGTTTTTAAATAAAAAATAATTTACGAAGACACTTATTAGAGAGAAGTCTTCTAAAAATATGGGGGTAAAAAGACCGAGGAATAGTAAAGTAAATAAAAACGATGCATCAGACGAATTCTAGCATGCGGTTGCCATAGCTCTCGAGTTTTAAAATAGCTGCTAACATAACTTCACCGCTCTACTTAACTTACTGCAAACTTTTATTATTATTTTCTATTTCGTTTGATCTTTCTTTTGACCCCCTCCTCCCTCCATCCCTTAATCTTTCCCGGCGTGGCTAATATTTAAGGTAGGAAAACAATGTTCCCTCCTGAATGGTAATAATATTAAAAAAAGGTAGACTTGAAGACTTTACGAGAAATGAAAATGTATATCAGGACAAAATGGTCTTAAAAAAAGTCTTAATGTTCGTAAAAAAGGATAGATTGCGGTTTTTTTCTTCGAATAACGCAGCATTAAGTCGCTAAAATAGTGGAAGGGAAATAATTTCTAAATTTCAAAAAGCAAGTGGGTTTATAACGTTTTAGGTGTGGTTGTCCAGCAATAGGAGAGCGAACAGGGGAGGAGGAAAATACAAATGACAATACAATGTATGTTGTATTAAATGACATCATTCTATTAATTTTTATTAATTTATTAATTTTTGTACTTTTCAGAGTGGAAAAGGTCAACTTTTAAAACTATGTTTACAAGTCTATATATGTATAGGGTCATAGAAGATAGTTTTGTGTTTATTCCAGTAAACAATAAACTCGTGAACTGTCAATCTTAACCTAAGCGCAACATCTGATTGGCGATATATCAGCCACCTAGGCAGGCCCCTTTAAGTTTGTAGAGAGCAACGGGGTTTTGACCATAAATGTGGTGGATTTGTGGCAGAGGTCTGTCTGTGGTTAACGAGTGTAGGATAGGAAGATGAAGGATAGATAGGTAAACGACCACAGATATATATATATACGAAGCGGAGTGGTAGCGGTCAACCAACTCGTTTTATTCAAAGGAGGACGATATAAGTAATAGTGATGAAACTTGACAAAAACAAATGAGCGGTTGCATCAGAGATGGGTCAACTTTACCCGCGCTACGAGCTACTTCTAGAAGTTTTATAGTGACAATAACTACGGGGGATTTAAGTGTGGTTTCTAAAAAAAAACTTACAAACTAATTTAACCTAGTACACGGCAACGTCTAAAAAATCCCATTCAAAAAACTCCATATCGGTAAGGCCCTTAGCCCGTAAGAAAATGAATGCACAGTTAGGAATAGTCTACGTTTTCCTTATCTTTAATGTCCCTCAGGGGGCCGCCTCGGTAGGCGAGAAATTGCCGCACAGACGTTCAGCTCTAAGCCAATATTTAACACCACAATGCGTTATTTCAAAATATGGTTGCAACCAAAATAAATTCGAAATATTCCAACAGGGCTATTTTTACTTAACAACCCTATATTTTGAGTTTTATTAAAAATTTTTTGGTGAAAAATTCATTTTAAACGACTTTTTAATCACATTTTTGAAGCTGAAAGAACAGTCTTGATGAAAAAGGGCTCTAGGTTTAGCCTTTCTCCAACAAATACAGTAATTTTTTGTTGGTCTAGCGACAGACAATGTTAAGATATTTGAGGACAAGCAGCGAGCTTTCCTCTTTACCTTGAGATAGGAAGTCGCATAATTTTCTTTCCTCTCTTTCTTATTGACAAGACAATAGTTGGTTGTATTTGAAGGGTAAAAGGTAGTATAGGCTTAAACAGAAGAGAGTAGTAGTTTCAGAAAACGACTAAGACCATTGTATTTCTAGCCGTGTGGCATGCATGACATCGACTGATACTCTTTCGCTGAAAGAGGCGGCCGTCTTAAGTCTATAGCAATTACAATTTTATTCACTCCCTTTGTGCTCTTAATGACGTTATAATGTTTCAACCAATTGGAAAGTATGATACTTTGTCCAATCTAAATCATCGAAATAAAACAATTCCCCTATTTACCATTAAAAAAACCCTTCTTGGTTAATTTTATCCTAATATTTCTTCGTAATTTATGCTGTTTTTAGTTTTATGGACTAGTTGAAATATGAAAATGAATAGGAAACTGTTTTAGGACATGTACTATTTTGAAGTTAACAGCTGTAGAAGATTTTTTTTAACTTTACAAGGAGCCTGCATATAGTATGACACAAATTTAAATAATGATTAATTGATTTAAATCAATAGCGTGCAATATAGAGCAGTTGGTTTCTGAACCTTTCACGGGGTTTGAGCCCAGTTTTTATCTTTGAGACCATCGCAGCCCCTTTATTACCTATTATTCATATCCTGGTTTTTAAATCTGTTTTTTCACACAATATTACCACCCGTCTGTGCTATCAACTTTTAATTACACTTTTGGGGTAGGTAAAATTTATAGGTAATGTACCTCTATTTGCGTGGAGGCAGAGAGGGAAACCGTTTAGGAAAAATAACCCCCAGTGTCTCTGATCAAAATTTTAACCTTGACTTCATCACCGACAACCTAAACGAGCGTGCCGTTAAGCCCACGTGCTTGATTTAATTATTATAAATGGTTTATATCATGACTTTACGAATAAGACTAAGATGTTTCTAGAGAGAATCGAGGATACCAGCAGGTATTTTGAAAGTTGTGCTAGCATCGCTAATCTCCTGGACTGTGGAGGTGAGTAACCAAAACGAACGTAGACAGTTACACAATAGTTTTTATCATTTTAACCTCTTTCATTTTTATTTGGATCTTGTACCTTCCTGTAACCATTGTAATCACTTTAAAAAGTCAACATGGCTATAACCTCATCAAGCCTTGTGACCCCACCCAAATAGGGTCATTTTCCCCAGTTTGGAAAACACTGATCTAGAGTAATTGGAGGTTGACCTTTGTTTGACAGGCTAAACTATACTTCTCCACAGTACACAGCAGTACAAACAATTGCCGAGACAAACATCTCACGGGGTCTCGTGTCACACGATTCGGTTTAGAAATAAATACAGTAAAGTTTTTGTTACAATGCTTGGAAACGCAAACTTAAAACAGCTGATCATCAATATATTTAATATTCTAGTGGATAAACAGATCTTTAATATTATTATCATGATGGATGTTTTCTAATTATTACGTTGAGTAGTGAAACAAATTAACCCAGGAAGAGAAAGACACACTCACTTTTCACTTAACGAGTTATTTCAAATCATATTACAACAGTATACGCAGCTGTCTGCTTGTATCTAGCTTTGTAGGCTCAGGCACACTGATTGGGTAGTTTGTTTTTGAAATGTCATTGCTTCTCTCACGCAGAGTTGATGTATTAGCGCGGGCCAATAAGGTAGATCGTTTCTACTGGTGCAGAACGATCAACGCACTTAGCACTGAGTTCTTATGATTGGTTTACAGCTCATCACGTGACCACATCTAAGTTCTGCTCTTCTGCGAGCCTGTGAATGAATCCACAGTAAATCTCTCTATAAAAATGCCAAATGAAGATGCAAAATTAGTTAAAATATAGATAGATATAGCCCGTTGTTCAGTTTAAACTTTCAGTAAAATCCTCTTTCAGAGAACACACATTTCCTTCCTCTTAAGAAACCTCTTCAAATTTATCACGTGGACTTTACAACAGTATAAAGGAGGGAATAGAAAGAGAGAGAGAGAGAGTGCGTGAGCGGTTGTGTCTGTCCCCGTGACTCAAGTTATGTCTCACCAACTTCTGGAAGACTTCTTCCTTTCCCCCCTTTACTTTAACAACCACCCTCCTCCTCCTCTTACTCCCCTTTCATCCCAGAAGTTACTCGTTCGAATGAGTTAATGAGTTGAAAATTGGACAAGACGCCCGCCGCCCTGGGTCCGGAGTGGTCCCTGGCAAGTTATGGAAGGAGGTGGGTGGGGGGAGGCTACGACGCTAACTTGACGCTCGCAAGACTACCCCTCCCCTTCCCCACCTCTTACAGCCCCTTCCTTAGTTGTTTTAACAAAATGTGGTATAGCGGTAGTGCTTTCCTTTAATTTAAAATTAATTCGTAGTGTGTGAAGAGGAGAGGGACAGGTAGGGAGGAGATGAGAGGAAGAGAGGAATATGTAAAGAGATGTGAGGGAGTGGGGGACAGATAGAGAGATGTGAGTAAGAGAGGAATATGTAAAGAGGAGGTGTGAGGGAGTGGGGGGACAGGTAGGGAAGAGGTGTGAGGGAGTGGGGTGACAGGTAGGGAGGAAATGTGAAGAAGAGAGGAATACGTAAAGAGGAGGTGTGAGGGAGTGGGGGGACAGATAGAGAGATGTGAGTAAGAGAGGAACACGTAAAGAGGAGGTGTGAGGGAGTGGGGGGATAGGTATAGAGGAGGTGTGAGGGAGTGGGGGAGGGTTTGGAGCTCAATGTAGTTCTCTGAAGATCAAAGATAAGCTATCAACCCTATTTTATTACGAATGGAACTATCTGAGACATAAAAAGCTACTAGATTTACTTTCATGTATTCGTACGTCAAGTCACGTGTTCTACATATGTCACGTTTAATGGGTATTATCAATACCTATTAAATAATAATAATAATAATAATAATAATAATAATAATAATGATAATAATAATAATATAGATACATCTTATCAATGCTGACCGCAAAAAGAATTGTTTGTATTTTCTAAACGGTACTTCAAATATCCATTCACTCACTACTGTGACAGCATGGTCTAAGGCGTCACTCTTGCCATAGACTAGACTGCCGAAGATGGGAATATCGTGGTCGGATGTACTGAGGGTGGTGTTCCTCTCTCCCTTCGCGCTAATATGTATACACATCCTCTAAATTCAACTTTTTAATACCTAACACATTAATGTAATTAGTACATAAGCGTATAACACGAACGGGTAGTAATACGCAATGCTAAAAAAAATATATATATATACATCCATTCAAAATAAAATCAATGTATATTGTAACATTCTTAAAATAAATTTCAAGACATTTGTGAGTTTAACATTAATTATGTTTACTATTTTTTTTTAAATTGTTATATTCAAATATCGTTGAGGCCGTAACAGATATTTTTCCGTACCTCACGAATAAATACATATCCGTAATATCCGTAATATCCACGCATGGGTTGAGACGAGAGATGAGTGAAAAAAACCATTCAAGGAAAAAACACCCTCGATTCCCTCTTCACCTCTAATTTAGTCTATTTCGAGTGTTGTGACGCCTTAACCCATTTTACCACCGGTACGTAAATAAGGCTTGCACTTAATATTCTGTCTCTCCACCAGAGGATCACAGCTGATGTTCTAGTGTTGTAGTGCGGAGGTTATACAAATACTCACAAGGAGGAGCTAGAACAGTCGATCAGAAACCAAGTGGATTTATAACGTTCCTGGGTGGAACTGTCCGTCAGTAGGAGAACAAACAGGAGAGGAGGGGAATACAAATCACAATGCCATTTTTATTGTAGCCCCCTATTTTTTTAGCGCCGCATCTTACTACCCGTTCGAGTTATACACCTATGTACTAATCACACTATTGTGTTAGGGACGAGAAAAATTTAATTTAGAGGAAGTGTACCCTCATTTTCGTGGGGGAGAGGCTGGAAAACAGTTTAAGGGGAAAATATCAGTATACCAGAATCAGACTTGAATCCCGATCTACCCAGTCCAGTCTATTGCGAGAGTCACGCTTTAAACCTGGGTTTGGCAAAAAGTCAATCGTGTAAAAATGTTTAGTCGATCACGCAAGAAACATATATTGTCACGAAAAGGCAAGCCTATCCTTTCATTATTCCACTATGGTAGAACTTATAAGAGAGGGTAATAGTGTAATTAGTCAAGGTAAGACTGCTACCAGGCCAAGTTTTTTTATTTTTATCAAACTGAGAAATAAAGAAAGTTACAGTATAATTTTCACACAAAGAAACTTATTTGACTGCTAGAAAAGTTACTAGTACAACTTATATATATATATATGTTAAGTAATATGATATGCAGCTGTCACTTTTGATATATATATTATTACATACATTATATAATAATATTAATAATATTGTAAGATATTATTGATATCAGCTACAAGAAAAATATGTGCTTACTTTCTTGAAGGTAATTCTTACGAAAATTGAACTGAAGAAAAGTTATAGTAATAATTGTATCTATTTATTTTTAGGTTTAAATAAAACACTAGCTCACATCAGGCATTCTAATCAATCTAATAACTAAACACACTTAATTTAAGCACCCAATATGTTTTCACTCTAAGCCTAACAATTGTGACACCCTTACCCCTTAAGTTTGTAATTCTCTCCCCCCTTTAAGACTCTAAGGCGGTCTTCCACCAAAGTTTGTACCCAGCAACAACACACAGGAACACACCAAAGTCATAAAGTCACGGTGTTTACTGCTGCTCCTCTCCTTCTTACCCTCGCTTCCCATCTTTCACTCATACCACTTCCATCTCGACACGCCACTGGCTTGAGAAGATTAATTTGTGTGAGAAGAAGATGTAAGGGGTGGGTGTGGGTGATAGAACACATCTAAATTAGCAATTTGTATTCCTGAGACTAACAAAATATGAACCCACAATATTTAACAAATGAGGGTAAGCATATTATTTTGTACGGCTGTACGCATTTGAGATCAATTTAGTTTGATTTTAAAAAAATCCTAAACTAGCTAATTAACTCATTTCTTAATCATATGTGTCTATATTTAGGGTCGACCAATAAAACAATCCTCAACTATCTCATAATGTTCTGTTGTTACCCTCACACTGCTGTATTTCTTATGGTAATGTCAGCTCTGAAGCTTCCAAACCACTAAAACAATCCTCAACTATCTCATAATGTTTTGTTGTGAACCTCACACTGCTGTATTTCTTATGGTAATGTCAGCTCTGAAGCTTCCAAACCACTAAAACAATCCTCAACTATCTCATAATGTTCTGTTGTTACCCTCAAACTGCTGTATTTCTTATGGTAATGTCAGTTCTGAAATTTACAAACCAATAAAACAATTCTAAACTATCTCATAAGGTTCTGTTGTGACCCTCACACTGCTGTATTTCTTATGGTAATGTCAGCTCTGAAGCTTCCAAACCAATAAAACAATCCTCAACTATCTCATAATGTTCTGTTGTTACCCTCAAACTGCTTTATTTCTTATGGATAATGTCAGTTCTGAAATTTCCAAACCAATAAAACAATTTTAAATATCTCATAATGTTCTGTTGTTACCCTCACACTGCTGTATTTCTTATGGTAATGTCAGTTATAAAGCTTCCAAACCAATAAAAAAATCCTAAACTATCTAATAATGTTTTGTTGTGACCCTCACATTGCTGTATTTCTTATGGTAATGTCAGTTCTGAAGCTTCCACACTACTAAAACAATCCTCTATTATCTTAGAATGTTCTGTTGTGACCATGTTATAAAACGACTATTTGTTTGAGGAAGGCTAGATCTATGTTGCAAACCATTTACTGTGATCTCATAATTGAGACATTTCGCGTGAAACGCATTTATAAATGAGCTAGTTTCACTTTTAAAAAAAAGTCTTAGTACCTCTTAGTACAAGATGATACCTTTCATTTGCGTTTTGGCGTGAACTATATCTAGAAAAACAAAAAAAAACTTCTTCTGATTTTGAACGTATACTCTGCACTCTGGTAGGCATCCACCTTAAGTGTCCTCAAGTTTAATATTTAAATGATCTGACAGAGCGTTTAGAAAGCGCAAGCAAAATCCCGCGAATACGTTTCTCAAGAGCGGGTGTCGAAAGCTGCAGACAGCCACGGACGGCGAGCCGCGCGTGTATCGGGCGCGACTGGGTCAAGGTCACCCACAGGAAGAGGAGAACACGCAGAGGACTTCCTCTCACCTGTATCCTGGCATCCTGCGTATACGTGCGTCACGTGGCGTAGCCCTCGCACGTAATTAAACATGTCTGGTAATTACACGCAACGCTGGAGCTGGCTGCTTTGAAGAAACGACCGTCCTGTATTTAAAAAAAAAAAAAACAAGTGGTACGACACAGTCGTACTTACTTTCTCATATAGTCTATTATAGCTTGGACCCACTGCGGTGGTCTAATAACCTAATCCAGCGTCACCCTCCCAATAGACTTGTTTATCAGTGATAGGAAGATCGGGGTTCGATTTCCGGTTGGGTGTACTGAGATTTTGTCCTTAATAAATTGTATTACACTCTACCTACATACAAATATGGGTACACTTCCACTAATGAGGGTGATTTTTCCAAAATGGTTTTCAACTCTCCCTCCACGCAAATGTGGGTACTCTTTCTTAAATATAATCTTCCTCATCCCGAACTCTTTAACGTAATCAGTACATAGGCGTTTAGACCGAACAGCTAGTAAAACGCAGGGCTAAGAAAATATTAATGCCTAAGTAAGTTATTTATATACAAGATGGCGCATTTTAACACTAATAATATAGTAGAAGGTTATCAATTTTGGCCGCAAAAAAATTATTGTATTTTCTAAGTGCTCCTTCCTATGAAGATTGGACTCTCGTAACGGTGCCGTTAGACCCTTCTAGATTTCACAGGTTTTGTTCTTGGGTGCTTGAAATGTTTTCGCTCGCGTTTCAAAATTCTTGTAAAAGGCGTATTTAAAAAATATAGTGACGTAGGTTCGTTACAAGTAAATTAGTAGTGGGAGAGAATCGTTTCCTATAAGCCCTGGCAGTAACCAGTGAAGGCTTCGTGGAACTTGGGGAAGTGAATAAATCCACAGTAACGACTCTCAAGTTAGGGGACCCCCTCCGACCCCAACCCCTCTTTCACACCAATACCTACAGTGTCTTTCGTATCGTGGAAGAACCACTCAACTCAATGTCGTGGCGTGGAGTGTTTCCAGGGTAAGCAGAGAAACTGTACCTGTGAATTGTTCTCATTACACGGTAGAATATTCATTAATTATTTATGATATTTAACTTGCACTTTTTAAACCAAATGATTATATCAGCACACGAGAAATTCAACGAACGGGAGTGAAAGAACCTACCAATTTTGCTGGGAAAAGTTTTTTTCACTATACTTTCCAGGTTTCTTTTGCATGCCACAATCGACATGGGACTGACGACTTTACTTCCCCTCCGAAGGAAGTTGTGCTGTGGATTTTTATTGCTCAGTAAAAATCCGATGACCCTGGCTGAGTTTGAACCCACGAACATCGTGTCCTGAGGCGAGCACTTTAACCCCCAAGACCACCGAGGTTGACATCAATCATTGGCCAGGTATAAATGAACACAGAATCCCATGTAATGTATGTAAAGCCGAACCTACATGGGAGATTGGTCAAATGGGGCACAGAGTGATTGGGAATATATCACAAGTACAGTTACAACCAGCCCTGCTTAACCTGGCCACTTTACACAGCACGCCACTACGTTAGAGTGCTACGTGTATGGATAAGATTTTAGCACCGCGTCTTACTACCCATTCGGATTATACGCTTAAGTACTAATTACACTAATGAGTTAGCAATTGGGAAGGTTGAATATAGAGGAAGTGAACCCGAATTTGCGTGGAATGAAAGTGGAAAACCATTTAGGATAAACCCCCCCAGTTCACCCGAGCGAGAGTCAAACCTCAATCTCCCCATCCTCGGCAGTCTATCTCAACACGAAACTAGCGCACTAGCTACGCCACCGAGGCGGGTTGTATGGATAAGTGAAAGAGAAGTATCGATGAACACACAGTCCCATATGAGGTGTGTGAAGTAG
Organism: Timema bartmani; assembly: GCA_902151455.1. NCBI lineage: Eukaryota > Metazoa > Arthropoda > Insecta > Phasmatodea > Timematidae > Timema > Timema bartmani. The sequence continues at coordinate 37,980 of CABFWB010002404.1, forward strand.
AGCCTATGTATGATTGGTCAAATGGGGGACAGAGTGGGGGAGAACATTTAACAGCTACTGCTAACCATCCAATACACGCCCCTGGCTCAACCCCATGTCGTGGAAACCTGTCTTTCTCAGCGAGTGAACCAACTATAGCAGAACGACTCACAGCCCTGTCAGTCTGTTTGTCAAACACATTTTATTATTAGAGGATCGGGGGGAGGGGCGATGAACTGGTGGGCAGTGTAATGGAGGTGTTTTTTGATCAATTATTGTTTCCACACTCTCCTTACACGCACATGCAGGTACATTTCCTCTCAGATATCTCTTAGTTTAACTTACGATAGTTGGTTTGATTCAATGCGTATAGCCCGGATGGGTAGTAAGACACGTAGCAAAGAAAAAAAGAGTGGAATATGGGTAGAAGGAGGTGAAGATAAGGGGGTGAAAGAGAAACAGATGGCAGAGAAAGAGATCTGTAAAGAAAGGGATGGAAATAAATTACGTTAAAGAGAAAGCTGTTTAAGGATATTGACAGGAGAAACAATAGAGACGAAGGAGGAAAGAGTGAGGAATAAGAGAGTGAATGAGAAGCAGGCATAGACAAAAAGGGACAGACAAAGGTTTGTTGTAATTATATTGCGTTTAAATGCTCATCGTTAGATGGAGAATGGGGTAAATGAAATTAAAGGAAGTAAAGAGAGTAGTAGGAAGAATGAAAGGAGGCAAGGAGATAAAGGAGGAATATTAGTGTAATTTGTTCAGAGTATTGCATTAAAATAGAAACAGCGGCCATTGCTCCCACATAATGTTTATGATCCGAAATAAAAATCACAACTTTTTTTTTTTTAACGTTGGCTCAAACTCTTAGAGCTTATTTAATTAAGTTTTAAAGTTTAAATTCGACATACAGTTGAGAGTTAACGGGAGATACATTACACATACTACCAAATAAATAAACAGACAAGTTTAACGCGCCTATATGGTGGCGCCAGTGAAAGTTGAAGTAGTAACAAAAATTATAATGACTATTTTTTATTAGCTTTGCTTGATTTTATTACTATAGTAAGCTTCTGGCCACTGTCGGAAATTACGTGTCAGTTTGGATTTAACGTGTCCGTTTTGAAATGATCTGTCAGTTCATAAATAGCGTGTAACTTTGAAAATAACGTGTCCGTTTGTAAATAGCGTGTCAGTTTGTTTATTGTCTCAGGTCGTAAATAGCATGTCAGTTTGTCTAATGTCTCAGCTCGTAAATATCATGTCAGTTCGAAAATAACGTGTCAGTTCGAAAATAACATATCAGTTTGTAAATAGCACGTCAGTTTGTCTAGTGTCTCATGTCTTAAATAGCATGTTAGTTCGAAAATAACGTATCTATTCGAAAATAACATATCAGTTTGTAAATAGCATGTCAGTTTGTCTAGTGTGTCAGCTCATAAATATCATGTCAGTTTGTCTAATGTCTCAGCTCGTAAATAGCATGTCAGTTCGAAAATAACATGTCAGTTCGAAAATAACATGTCAGTTTGAAAATAACATATCAGTTTGTAAATAGCATGTCAGTTTGTCTAGTGTCTCATGTCTTAAATAGCATGTTAGTTCGAAAATAACGTATCAGTTCGAAAATAACATATCAGTTTGTAAATAGCGTGTCAGTTTGTCTAGTGTGTCAGCTCATAAATATCATGTCAGTTTGTCTAATGTCTCAGCTCGTAAATAGCATGTCAGTTCGAAAATAACATGTCAGTTCGAAAATAACATGTCAGTTTGAAAATAACATATCAGTTTGTAAATAGCATGTCAGTTTGTCTAGTGTCTCATGTCTTAAATAGCATGTTAGTTCGAAAATAACGTATCAGTTCGAAAATAACATATCAGTTTGTAAATAGCGTGTCAGTTTGTCTAGTGTGTCAGCTCATAAATATCATGTCAGTTTGTCTAATGTCTCAGCTCGTAAATAGCATGTCAGTTCGAAAATAATATGTCAGTTTGAAAATAACATATCAGTTTGTAAATAGCATGTCAGTTTGTCTAGTGTCTCATGTCTTAAATAGCATGTTAGTTCGAAAATAACGTATCAGTTCGAAAATAACATATCAGTTTGTAAATAGCGTGTCAGTTTGTCTAGTGTGTCAGCTCATAAATATCATGTCAGTTTGTCTAATGTGTCAGCTCATAGATATCATGTCAGTTTGTTTAGTGTCTCAGGTATTAAATAGCGTGTCAGTTCGAAAATAACGTGTCAGTTTTAAAATAACATATCAGTCTGTAAATAGCGTGTCAGTTTGTCTAGTGTCTCAGGTCGTAAATAGCGTGTCAGTTTGAAAATAACGTGTCAGTTTGAAAATAACATATCAGTCTGTAAATAGCGTGTCAGTTTGTCTAGTGTGTCAGCTCATAAATAGCATGTCAGTTTGTCTAGCGTCTCAGGTCGTAAATAGCATGTCAGTTTGTCTAATGTCTCAGCTCGTAAATAGCATGTCAGTTCTAAAATAACGTATCAAATCATAAATAACATGTCAGTTCAAAAATGACGTGTCAGATCGTAAATAACGTGTCAGTTCGAAAATGAAGTGTCAGTTTGTATTCGATGCGTTGTAACATTCTTGTCCAGACGTTCCTAGTCAATGACGAATGATGGCGCAACGCCGAACAAGCTCCGGGCTTAAATCCCGAGTATAAGCGTCGGTGATAAATATTCCCGACACAGGATTCTGGAAGAAGTAAGAACATCTGGCATGTCATGAAGAAGGTTGGGATGAGGGCGATGAAGGAAAGGCAAATAAAACCTCTTACACTGAAGCTAGCAGTCACTTTTATCAAAACCATCAAAATAATATCACAAACACACACAGTTTCTTGAATAGCCTAGAGTTAAAGCGTATACAAAATTAAAAAAACTAAGGGGAGAAATCATAATTTTAAAACTAAAAATCAAATTTGAAGCATACTTACATGTTATTCAAATGATGTCACATCGTTATTATAAAGGTTGTTAAATTTAATTATAAACGTTGTTTGAATAATATTTTAAAGAGTAGTACTTTAATCCCAATTTTAACAGATTTTCAACATCTCATCTACAAATCTTTTTAAAGAAATTGATTAAAGGTTTAAGCAGCACTGACAAGATGATTTTTATTTGGTTTATTTGTCATATCTATTTTGTTATAAAGAGAAACGAGGACACTTTAGAGGCAGATTAGTTTTTCCCATTTCTTGCGATTTTGTCTTTAAAAAAAATTTGATTTGGATTTTTAAGTTAACTGAATCCAAAATAACCCGTTTTCCCGATTATATAAGTATATATACATATATATATACATATAATATATATATTATATCTTTTTAATTCGAAGTCCACATACAAAATAAAACATACATGAAAAAAAAGAAAAATTCAAACACAAAATATAAAAATGTGTAAAAACTATCATACGAAAATTGTAGACTTAAATTAGAATTGATGAAAGCTGAGGAAATATATCCCCTATATTAGGCAACCCTCTCGCCGCCGGTGTATAATTCCCTGTCTTCTCATTTACTAAGTGTAATTAGGCTAGCTCCAAATTTATTTGACATTGGGGTGGTTTTATAAAGATCGTTAAGTCAGATTTGAAATGAGTACAAACTCGAAAAAATTAACAACGTATAGGCTTCGAACTATCCAAATAACTCCCTCTAAAATTCGAATGAAATGTTATTTTCTTACAATTGGTTTGTATAAGAATTTCACGAGGAATCTTGGTGGGGTCAAATTATCCTATTTATAGAATTGAACAATGTCGCACTAGCCGGATCCTACTGTAATTTATTTTACCAATTATTGTGATTACAAGTCAAGTCCTCCTATTTTTGGAACAAAGATATTTTTTATAGATTAGTCTTAGATTAATCTTATGAATCACATTGAATTTGAGCATCCCGTTTATGTAATATATATATATAATAGATGGGTCTAATCCACAATTTGACAATTAAAAATCGCTAATTTACCTCCGAATCCTGAAACTTAATTTTTTTTTAAATTTGATACGATAAATATAGGATTTGACCTACCCCTAAAATTATATATAATATAAAGCCTATACACACACTCATAAATCAAACATTGTCTGTTTTAGTGGTCATAACGTCTCCCCCTCCCCTCTGATGTTCGAGGGGTCTGCACAACGATACATCCCGGACCTCCCTCAACAAGAACCATGGCAAGCATCCCTTATTTTTACCACCCCAATCCCGTCACAACCCCCTCAACGATGTAATGAATAGAAAGATAAGGTTTGGTACGAAATGGGGGGGAAAGGGAAGGGATGTGCTATTTTCTACCATAGGGTGGCTTTCTCCCCTCTTCTGACAGGGTTGGGAGAGGTGGAGGGGGGGTGGACGTAGGGTGCTGGATGGATTTTACACACACACGCACACACACACACACGCGGAGGAAAAGTTCCTGAAATAGGACATCTGGCTGGAGAGATGATAAATGACTGAGACGATAAAAATATGAGAGGGCTATTTTTCTCTTGCGAAACTCTGTGTTTTTTTATTCTTCTCTAAGGGGGTGGAAAGGAACGTGACTAAAGGTCAGTATTTTTGAAATTTTTTAAAAAATTTTTTGGGCCACAATAAATAAAATACTACTTCAATAGATAAATTTAGTTTAGTTCTTTATTTAGATTACGGTAGAGTCCTGACTATCCAACATATCCATATACCATTCTATTAATGTTATGGTATTAATAGCTTGCATCACATGCCCATCAACTCTGTGATACAGTCAAGAGCGTGCATCACATGCCAATAAACTCTGTGATACAGTCAAGAGACGTGCATCACATGACAATCAACTCTGTGATACAGTCAAGAGCGTGCATCACATGCCAATCAACTCTGAAATACAGTCAAGAGCGTGCATCACATGCCATTCAACTTTGTAATACAGTCAAGAGCGTACATCACATGCCAATAAACTCTGTAATACAGTCAAGAGCGTGCATCACATGCCAATCAACTCTGTGATACAGTCAAGAGCGTATATCAGATGCCAATAAACTTTGTGAGACATTCGGCTAGAAATAGTAAATTAACACGAACATTATTGCACGTGAATCATTTCTGATTAAACGTTAATAGAGATAAAAAGTTAATAGAAGTTCCTAATACAGAGAATTGTTGCTATATTAAATATTTGGATAAAAACCGCATTTAAAATACCATTTTTGATCATTTTAGAATGAATTCACAGATAAGCGTTGTGCACAAATCTTCATTCTATCATAACAGGGACATACTGTAGTTATTAACAAGAAATTTTGTCACTTTGTCCCCCATCGTCACCATGGAGAATGTCAAGTAATCATTCAAATATGAAAGCACTGCAGACATTTTTGCCATATCGTAGGTGTTTTCTTTTCCCGCTTTACTCCCAAACCTCGTGCGAGCCGGGAACTGAGTTGGGCCTGCTATGATGAACGCTCTTAATACACTGGCGTGACCTCGTCACAAGGAAGAGAAGCAGATCTGAGAAACATATTTCAATCACTAGTTTTTTTAAATAGTGACTTTTGAATTTTTCGTACAACAGTATATAATAAAAGTCGCATTAAGTTTAAATTAAAATCCATTGTTCTGTTCACACGAATAAAATAATTTACATTCATTATTGTTTCCAGCCTGGGTAAGTTTTCCTTATTCAAACCATATATTCTTCACTACCAACTGGCTAGGCCTATCGTAGCTTCATAAGAAGTATAATCTAACTTAAGACTAGGACAGACACAACATCCAGTCCCCAACCGTTAATTCATTACTGTGAAAGGGTAATGCCACATTTCACCAAACATACATTTTTCATCCAAGCCGGGAATCGAACCCAGGACCCTTAACTCAGTAGACAGACACCCTACTAACTGAGATAAAGTGTAGGATACATTAATATAATAATTGTTTTGTAATTAAATTGCATAATTTATATGTTAAAGTAATTATTAACAAACCTAATTTCATACCTATTTTGCACGGTCATATAATTTTTATTTGTTCCGTTCCAGCCCCTCCCCTTGTTTCCATATTATCCGACATTTCGGTTATCCAACCACCTGTCGGTCAATCGAGAGCCTTTTGCAATCTCAAGAGTATTGATGAGATTTCTGAAATTTGATGAGAACTTTTCCATCTTAATTCCATAAGTTTCTAAACAAAATCTCAATATATTTGTGCCAAATATTCAACAACTGCAGAGATTACAATGTGTATAAAATTAAAACTAAATGAATCTAGTGAAAACATATTTTATTTGTGGTGGCCAAAAATATTCTTTCTGTAAAACCTGCAAAAATATACTGACTTTGCTCGAGTTTCTTCATAACCCACCTAGAAGAATGTAAATTTGAATTTGGTAAGTTTTAAAATTTTCGAAAATAGGTTTTATTCCGTGGAAGGCTTACTTACCCGTCCGGATTATAAGAGAAATAGAAAGGTAAAAGGTAGAATTTGAGAAAACATGGATACTACCCATGAAATATCAAAATAGACTCAAATCTCTCTTGTACAACCTTAAAGTCAAAAAACGCCCATTGTGTGTGTGTGATTAGTCAAATGGGGCATTGATGGGGAGGAGAATAGTATAACATAGTCCAATTTTCATAGAAAGGGCTTTTTAGAGTATACCAACATAATTTTGAGGTCAAAATTGACAACATTTTACTATATCATTATTGTTATTTATGGGTAACTATAATATCTATCAAAAGTGACAGCTGCAGATCACATGACTTGACGTATGAATACGTTAAAGTAGATATATTAGCTTTTTATTTCCAAACCCGCTTCGATGGCCTTATGGTCTAAGCCTTAAGAAGTCACTCTCACAATATACGGGACTGCCTATGACAGGGAGATCGGGGTTCGAATTCCGGCTGGGTCAACTCAGGCTTTAAAAAATATTGTTTTCCACTCTCTTTACGCAAGTTATGAATACACATACTCAAAATTCAACCCTTCAGATGCCTAAAACATTAGTATAATAAGTACAAATACGTGTAGCCCGAACAGGTAGTAAGACATGCTGAATAAAAAAAAAAAAAGAAAAGTAGCGTTTCTATCCTTCAGATAAGCTACTTTTGATGAAAACTGAACTGTAGTTCCGTCATTTCAAGCTTGACTTCCGTTGGCAACAAACCACGAGCCGCCACTGCTCGAAAGCGCGCACGCAATATCAATACCATTCTAAATAAAAAAACAAATGAACGGCCAAGCTCGTTAGTTTCAAGGTGAGACGTCACCGAGAAACTCAGCCCATTACAGACACCAAAGTATCAGAGTGGTGACTTTCCCTTTTTTGCTGGAGCATAATTGAATGGCGACCCATGTCGACATTTCTGGTCAGGTCCGAGGCATGAAATCTATAAAGAGTGCGATTGTCGCCGTGAGTTATTGCAGGTACATTCTACACAACGTACGAGTGGTGATTGCTGACAGCAGAAGTTACCAGATCCACTCTCATGTACCCATCCGCCAATCCATATTATCTGCAAGAACAACATGTTGAGCTGCTCTCATTTTAAGGCAGTCAACACTTTCATAACAAACAATTTATTTTTGATTGTCTTTCTTTTAACAGTTTTTACATTATTGAAACACAAACTTTTGAAAATAACCTTTTGGATGTTTTTTTAAGTGACGTTTATGGATCACTTTAAAAAATGCTTTACATATTTATAAAGATGGCAAACCGGACGAGATTAGCGCGGCTGATGAAGTCATATACATCTTATTTGGCTGTGTTTATAAACGCGTGTTTACAAAATAAAAACTGAGGCTTTTATGTTGCATGGCTCTTTCTATAATTTATAAACAACATTTATTTTATAATTTATAGTAGCTAGTCATAAGAAGATATACGTGTGACTATAACCATTTTTAATTAATTATTTCATGAACTATAAAAAACACTGTTGCCACAATTACGAAACAAAAAATTTAATAATAGAATATTTTTAGTTTTTGTATTTAGTTGCAAAAAAGCTAATCATCCAGTAATCCTTAGAGAAATATTATTATAAATTTTTGGTAACTCTTATTATTTGACTCCTTATCTCAGTCGGTCTGTCTACTGAGCTAAAGGCTCAGGGTTCGTTTCCCAGTCATTGGTAAAATGTGTGTTTAACCTTTAACAGTGATAAATTAACGGTCGGGGACTGGTTCTTGTACCTGTCCTAGTCTTAAGTTAGTTTATAAGGCATATGAAGCTAAGACAGGCCTAGCAAACCGGTAGTGGAAAATATTTGGCTTGAACAAAAAACTGACCACAGTGTAATGCAATTGATTTTTGGACTGCTCTCATATATTTAAAAAGTCATGGATGAAGGTATTTTTCTTTAAAGTATCGTATGTAAATTATCCTTTTACTTCATCCATGGAGAATCAATCACGCGTTTTCGCAGAATAGTCTGTAAAAGGATTTCACCAGAAAAACTTGTTTATTATTCTCAAAATATAACTCCGCAGTATTTAACAAACTAGCAAGAAAAGCCAGCTCCCTATATTCAATAGGAAGCTAGCTTTCAATGCACCTGTTGCAGGGACCTACCTGATTGGTTACTCTTGACAGTGTCACGAGAGGTCCAAGAAACAAGGGACACATCCGCATATAAGCTAAATGTGCGTATGAAGATACACAGAATGTGCCGTAGAAAGAATGTCACAGAAAGTGTCACAGAATTATCAAGAGTAGACGTAGACAGAGAAAATGTGTGTCAACGATAAAGTGAAAAGTAATCACAGTCAATACATAGTTTAATTTCAACAAAGTGTAAAGAAAGAAATAATAAAGCGTGTACAACATAAACAGTTGTATTTATATCATCAACATTCCATATCACAATAATTGGCGCTCGAACACAGAGCTATAAATACCAATTATATCTAATATTATTCCATATCATCAGAATTGTCGCCCAATATCGGGGCAATTATATGTGAATAATACCGTAATATAATAATTGGCGCTCGATCACGGAGCTATAAAAAAACAATTATACATCAAACATTACAATAGCATCATAATAGGCGCCCAACGCGCGACCGAAATATAATAAATGGCGTTCGATCACGGAGCTATAAATACCAGTTATATCAACAAACATTCAATTTAATTATAATAGGCTCCCAATCGCGGGCAGTTTACATCGTCAGAATCATCGATATCGTTACAACAGGCTGGAAACAATAATGGGTGTAAGGTAAAGTTTGGTAACTCTTATTATTGATAATATAGTATTGTTAAGGAAATAATAGCTATGTACACATAGGTTAACATAAAAATCTTCTGTTGTCAGTTACCAACACTCCTCAGCTGGATAGACTGTAGGTGAGTGGTGGCTAGCATTTAATAACCAGTGCCTGCGCAGTGGATGAATGGCCGCCAAGGATATTGTGAGAATGAAAGGTACAGAGCTAGGAAACAAGACAGTGTTGTGTCTTGGAATGTTGCCAGAGTAAGCAGAGCTAGTTAAAACTGTACACTTCGCTTACTGTACCTTGAAAGGCAGCAAGATTACCTGTCACTGGCTCTAAGATAAGTCATCAAGTTGAGACTGCTACCTTCCAAGGTAGACAGAGTGTACTTGTGATCTGTTCTCACCTACTCTGTCCCATTTGACCGGTCATACAAAGGCTCTGCTCTACATATCCTCACTAAAACGTAAGGTTCTCTAATCCTTTAGGGACATATCTCCCGCCTCCTCTAAATATATACCTTCCTCATCCTTGACACTTTGATGTAGTTAAATTCGGATCTATAGGAGGGGTTGTACGACGTGGTGGAAAAATCAACATGAAACAAAGTTATTAGCTTCCTTTACATGTCATTCATTCATTCATTCATCCCAAAAAGAGAGAAGATAAAAGATGATTTAATATCCCCTTAACTCACACGGGGTGGACTTCTAGTGACGAGTAGATCTGGATTCAAATCCCGGTTGGGTACAATGAGTTTTTTCTTCTAAAATGACTTGTCACTCTCACAAGAAGCGAATGAGGGAATATTTCCTTTTAAATGCTACCTCCCTCATACTTTTAATCTTTTTATTTTGTTTATCACCCCGTTTTACTACCTATTCAGGACATAAGCATATAAATATAATAATAATTATTTTAATTAAACTTATAATGTATATTCTCATTTTTAAATGTTTGTGAAAAAGTAAAACTGAAATCATAAAATATAGGATAAGATATTTAGCCATATGAACAGACTGTACACATGAGATAATGTGCAACAAAAATATGTCTACCCTAATTCCTTCTTATTCAGTTCCGTAATTTTGTTCTAATTTTGTATTTTTACATTTAAAATAGTACAAGCTATTAATGTAAATGACAATTTCCTTTTTTTTTTAATGCCAACAAATATAATTTTTTTTTTTTTTAAATATTGGGTACAGGGACTTGTGAAGAGTGGCGTGGTCTCAAAAGGTTTGGGAGCCCCTGGTGTAGTGTATTAGTGTTAGCTGATATCCTGAAAGAGTTGTTAGAAATGGTTCACAAATGACACAAGTCAAGTCAGGATATTTCTATAGCCCCGATGAGAACTTATTTTGAAGATTACCCCTTAAATTCTGCAGAAAAATTTCCCATCAATTCTGACACCCCGAGGTGTGATAAAACTACACCATACTGAGGTCGACACTAGATGAGATTTTATGTTTTACGGATTTGATTAAAAAGATGTCGAGGAAAATATGGAGCTGAAAAAGTAAAAGAGGAAGTGAACGCTTTATTTTTGACCCAGAATGAAATCATAAATATTGAAAATCGTTCTATCCCCGCCGCGGCATAATGTGCGAAAGGTTCTTCCTTCTTTCTGAACATTTACGTTGGAGAGCAGCGTGCGTGACCTACAACTTTCAACGAGAATAATTGGCTCTTACTTTACAATGATGGTCCCGCAGTATAAGGTGTTAGGCATGAAACATACTAGGAGCTGGCAAAGTCTAGGTTCACCTCTTAACTTGGTTCCTTTTTCTAAAAAGGTTTTCCACATGCTGTTTTGCAATCTACTTTCTGCGCTTGAGTGGTGTTTTTACTTTCTCTAGACACTTCAGATTGAAAGTATTGGGCTCGTCAAAAAAATAGAGCTTGCAATTAGTATATATATATATATATTGATATTTCATGACCCCCTAAAACAAAAAAATATATTATTTTTGTGACGCCATCTGTCTGTCTGTACCTAGGACTAGAGCCTAAACTATTGTGCCGTTTGGACTAAAACTTGATATCTGAAGTTTCCATAAGGCCCTCCAGAGGGTAGTTTACTGAAGGGAATAAATAGAGAAAAAATCGATTTTCTCAAATTTCGCTCAAACTATTTTGATAAATTTTTATTTCAATTCACTGTTTATCATTATAAATAAGATTGCAATTCTCATTTTCTCATGAAAATGAATTTTGGGGTACTTTACATGAGATAAATTTTCCAATTTTCATCATTTTTCAGCAACTATTTGAGAGACAAAATAAATTAACATTGTAAAGTTTTACTATTAAAGGTACCAATTTTTATTTAAAATATATTTTTATAAAACTAATCATTTCTGAGCTATAAGCATATATATACTTTTTAATTTGAGTCAGAAAATGAATTTGATTCTTATGCTCTTTGGTGGACAAAGATGTTTCTCTTTTCTCAATTTTTCTGTAACAATGTCCCTAGTTCCTAAAGCCATAGAGTAAGTAACAGTGTATATTCTTTCATTTGTTATCTTTGGTGTAGTATTTCTACAAAATTGTATAGACCTAGGGTCTATTATTTTGTTTCACAAATCTTACCAGTTTTTAGTAAATATCTATTGCATATTTTAATATAAAAGTGAGAGAAAGTCTGTGCGGTGCACCGTTCTATTTATTTTATTTGTCACCGCGTCATACTATCCATCCGGGTTGTACGCATTTGTACCGGATAAGTTAATGTGTTGAGGATGAGTAAGATTAAATTAAGAGAATTTTTGCCCACATTTGCGTGGAGGAAGAGTGGAAAACCAACCTCATTACACCATTACACCCTGATATCCCAGTCACAAGCAGTCCCAGTATATTGCGAGAGTGACGCCTTATACCATTCGACCACCGAATCTGGTGACTGCATAATTAGCTAAAAATATATAAGAATATCCTCCAAGCAAGATATAAAAGAATGGAAAGTAGGAGAAGGAAGAATATTTCGGGTCACACAAGCACTAAACCACTTGTGAAGGAAAGCATGTGAGAGGCATCCCCGTTACAATCTTTTCAACAGCGCTCTGGTTGGGAAGCGAGGGAAGCTCAGGACGGAGGAGGGAGAGAGAGTGGGGGTAAGGGGGAGGTAGTAAATCAGAATCCACACCGAAATTTCACCTCACTCCCCCAAACCCATCCCCTTGTCCTGAAGAAGTTTCAACGGCGTAACTTGAGATGAGATGACAGATTTCCAGTCAGGGAGGCTGGAGAGATATGCTGGAGACCTACTCTTTCTATTTCTCTTTCTTCCTCTTTCTTGTCATTCACTAAGAAGAAGGGATACAAAGAATGTTCGCAAAAACTAATGTGATGAAAAAATAAAGAGAATAGTCTACGCTAAGCTGCAGATTGAGAAATAAATGCAAGAGTCTGGTATTAAGAATAAAATTGCGCATGATTACATAAAATGACTAGTCAAATTGAAAATGATTACATACATGGATTGGTCAAATTGAGAATGATTACATACATGGATTGGTCAAATTGAGAATGATTACATACATGGATTGGTCAAATTGAGAATGATTACATACAGGGATTGGTCAAATTGAAGAATGATTACATACAGGGATTGGTTAGATTGAGAATGATTACATAAAATGACTAGTCAAATTGAGAATGATTACATACATGGATAGGTCAAATTGAGAATGATTACATAGAGGGATTGGTCAAATTGAGAAGGATTACATACAGGGACTAGTTAAATTGAGAATGATTACATACATGGATTGGTCCAATTAAGAATGATTACATACATGGATTGGTCAAATTGAGAATGCTTACATGCAGGGACTGGTTAAGTTGAGAATGATTATATGCAGGAACTGGTCAAATTGCACATGATTACATACAATGACTACTCAAATTGAGAATGAACACATGCAAGGACTGGTCAAATTATGCATGATTATGTCAAATTGCGCATGATTATACATAGAGATTGGTCAAATTCATGTATGATTACATATTATGGACGGTCAAATTGCACATTATTATAAACAGGGATTGTTCAAATTCATTCATGATTATATAGAGGGACAGGGATTGGTCAAATTGTGCATGATTATATACAAGGATTGGTCAAATTGAGTGTGATTATATAAAGAGATTGGTCAAATTGCACATTATTATATAGGATTGGTCGATTGGCGCATGAATACATCCAGGGACTGGTCAAATTTGGAATGTTTGGAAACAATGAATGTCTTTTTTACATCATTCGTCATGAACATAATGGAATAGTAGAATTTGAACAGAAACTTTTAAAATTAAGAACAAAAATCTTGTTCAAATTCTTCTTGGCTAATAATAAAATATTCCCGAACTGTTGAGAATATTATTGAAGAAAATTAAATTAAACTTAACGTAATTACCAAGGCAATATTTGATTTATTTTAGCCAAAAAAATATTTTTTGTTATAAAATTTGCAAAAATAAGCGTTTATTTCAGTGCCACCTTAATTATTTCAATCTCACGCCTTAATGTCGTTCCCATTAGAGTATACTTAGAGTATACTTGAGAATTGCGACGCAGTATGGTTTACGTTGGTGGTGTATTCACAGTCCGAGCCTTTGTATAGCCATCCCGGTTCCTGGCTGAGGAGCTAGCAGTGATAAATCACCGGATCTTCTGCCTGGAGTAGAAACAGATCCTGACATGACTACGGCCCTCGCTCTACCCCCGACACTTCATCCGGAATCGATAACGGATTAGTGCAAGAGCCCTTCTCACCCAGGGTTTGGGTCATGCGTGTCACACTCGCTAAACTCTCACAATATTGAGCCCTAAGTTTTGGTGGTTTAAGGCGCTAGAACAGTCGATCAGAAATTCCTAAACGTAAGAAATCAAGTGGGTTTGTAACGTGAAACTGTCCTGCAGTAGGAGAACAAACAGGGGAGTAAAGTAATACAAATTACAATACAATGTGTTGTAGCTCCCCATATTAAATTAGATTTGATTTACAATTTGTGTTCATTCCAGTAAACAACAAACTCGTGGACTGTTAAAGGTTCTACCTAAAGCCTATTTAACCTAAGCGTAACCTCTGATTGGAAATATCTCAGCTACCTAGGTAGGTAGGCTCCTTAACTCTCAACGATAAAATTTCAAAATATACAAAGCTTGTTTGATTTATTTACATGATTTTGCTTCATGTAAGAAAAAATGCCAACCATTGATACATGCAATAGTTAGTTTGTACACTCCGTTACCTTGCATGGTTCCAATATGGCGCAGCTTATAACATTGTAGTACGTCAAAGTAAGCTTACTACCTTTCAGGGTAAAAAGAGTGTACACCTATTGGTTTCCAACTGCTAAATTCATGCAGTTTTATGCAGTTCAATTTTCATACGAGGGACCTTTTATGAGCCACAAACTTTTTTTTGTGGCTAACATTTATATCATGTTATTATTAGCACCACGTCTTACTACCCGTTCTGGTTATACGCATTATATCATGCTAAAACATGTTATATCATATCATATTATATTATCATGTTACTTAATCATTAGTGTTATTTTTTAAGGTTTTGTTTGTGAGGATTTTAATTAAATAAAAACATCAATATTATATTTATATAGATACATTCAACGGACAAATAAAACAGCACACACCAGTCCCGAAGGACTCTCAAATGCGAAACGCTACAGAATTATAGATAAAATTATACGCGTATAAATATAGCGCCCTGATGGGCTTATAAAGACTATTTTTTACGTTGAGGGCGTGAAAAATTAAAAAAAAAAACCCATTGCACATAAAGAACTACCGTGGCCATGAAAATACTATTAAAAAAATCGACATATAAAGCCTTCTTAAATGGCGAGGGGGGAACCAGAGAAACTAGTGACAAAAAACAAATGAATAATGTAAAAAAATCAAGGGGGTTAAATAAAATTAAAAAAATCGCTGATGACTTGGGGGTTGGGGGTGCGGGAAGAGGGAATGGGGTGGGCTTGGAATGACAACTAAGAGGAAAAATAAATGAATATAAGTGGAGAAAGTGCCGACAATAGCCGAGGGAATCAGAGGGGCCGGTTGCCTTCCATGCACGTCTCTCGCCAGGGGCTCACAGCTCAGTGACTTCCCCCAGTGCGTAATTTGCGTGAGAATTTTAAGCTCTGGACCTTGTGGGACCAATTACTGGAAACATAAAATAAAAGGTTCTGATATTATCAATAAAAATGGACAGCTGTAGATCACATGATTGAACGTCTGTTCATCATAATCTTGTGCATCAAAGTTACCCAGGGTTTGCAAACAACGAGACCTTTCACCTCCCCCATGTTTAATCGCGATAATGAGGAAAAAACCCCGGATATTTAAGCACATTTTGACTAATGAATAGTTTTACATGATGTGAAAATGAAAAAAAAAGTTATTTAAAAATATATGATTTTTCGTGGACCCTAGGTTTGCTATAGCCTGTATCCAGGAGACAGACAGAGAAAGAGAGAGAGAAACAAAAAGGGGGCTCCTATATCGCATGTTCTTACGTCCTGGTATCTGGCCCTGATTATTCAATAACTATCACGAAATAAAAATACATTTATATCTCTATATATATTACTAATTTTTATTTATTGGGAATGTTTCTCAATCTTGAGGTTTCTCTCCAACTAAACAATACACATCATCAATTAAAAAAATCAAACATTATACATTTACAAAACGACAAAATAGAACATGTATTGTATAAAGAACATAACCTAAAAGAATACTCAACACTTTAAAATGGCATTTTTCCATTGCATCATCTGTTTTCAAATCATAACTTTCCATTGACCACACTACGCTGTGCGACCAGTTGGTTAATGGTTGACCTCTCTCTCTCTTTATATATATGTATATATTTAAATTTAACGTAGAGTCTACCCCCTAAGATATCTTTGCGCACCCCAGGTTGAATACCCCTGCATTAGACCATGCATGCATCCACTGAAGCGTGTATATTTTTTTAAATTGTTTTATTAACATTTGCTAGTGTAATAAAAAAAATCCTATCAGAATAGGACTATAATAATCAAGGTCCAGATTTTGATAACTTAAAAATCACCAAAAAATGACTTCAAATTTTCAAAAAATAATTTTAAAATATTAACAAAAACTCGTAAAATTTGCATACGATTAAATAAAACATGAACTTAAAAAAATATGTAAAATACAAGGATAAGCTTTTAACAACTAAACTTTAACATTCTGCTAAATATAACATTGATGTATTCAGAAGTAATAGCTACCCCCTCCCACCGTAACCCTCTCCAGACTAGTTGCAGTCTCACCAGGAATGTGTATTTTACAACCAAGCAAGGAGGATACAAAGATTATTGTCTACATTATCTTCTTATTCCGACAACTGTGTCGGAAAAAAATATGCACTATGCATGTACAAAATATCAATAGTAGGTATTTAAAAATATACTTATTCAACATGACTACCTAAAAAGACTCATAAATGCCTGAAAATGACTCAAAAATTAAGCGTACCAAGAAAATACGACCTTTGATTTCAATATGACAAAACAACTACCCATAACATAGAAGTTTCTGCAACAAGAATATAATAACAGAGTTTAGGTACTTAAGAGCATTGTATGTAATAAAAAAAAAAGACACGTCATCAAAACTCGTGCTCTGATTATTTAGTAGATTACGATAAATAACAACCCTTCAGGGGGGTAGTAGACTGACACCACGACCCGAACATGAGGAACCTAGCGGCTGAATGTTCCCCGGGCATTGAACCAACGATAGGTCGACCCTTCCACCCCCCTCCCCCTTAGAGCCCAATGAATTAAACAAGGAGGGTTGGAGAAGTAGGGGGTGGGCATAAAACATATGACAGCGGTAAGTACGACACGACTGTGCGAAATATAGGTCTACGTGGCATGACCACAATTCCATGTAGCACACAATACCGCAGTCGCTCACCTACCTCCCTCCCCCTCCCGCCATTTTACAACACCATATCACCAACCCCTTCTACCGTTGTATTCTCGCAATGTTTCGATTTAAATGGAAAGGGGGATGTTGGTTTGAAACGAGGGCGAGGTGGGGGTTGGACTAGGGTGTTAGGGGGTTGTTGGTGTAGCAGCAAATAAAGTGGCCGTAAATTACGGTCTGCAGCTAGCCCCCCCTCATTTTCCACCTAAACCCCTCGTTCCAACATGGCTTCCACGCGCACGCTGGGAACTTCCGCGCTACCCCTCTCAACAACCCCCGCTCGCCCTACCGAAACAATCTATCCTGTCTTGACTTAGCCTCTAATTGATTACACCCCTGATATCAATTACCACCTGCGCAAATAAAAAAATTTATAGTCCGGAAAAAATAAGGATGGAACGAGAAAATAAGGATCACACTGACATTTCATTAAATTAAAAGTGTTTTAATATCAGTGTTCTTTAAAGTGATAATTAACATTCATAAAGGGCGATTAAAAGAATAATTTAGTAATTGAGTCAAGTTTGTGATTTGATTTCTCTCAAACAAAAAAAAATTAATACTTTCTAGCCCGCTTCGGTGGCCGCGTGGTCTAACATGCTAATTTCGTGTTGAACTAGACTGCTGAAGACGGGTAGATTGGGGTTTGATCCTGGTCGGGTGCACTGAGGGTGGTTTTCCCTAAACGGTTTTCTATTCTCCCTCCAGACAAATGCAGGTGCAATTCCTCTAAATTAAGCCGTCCTAATCACTAATACATTAGTGTAATTTAGTACATAGGCGTATAACCCAAACGGGTAGTAAGTAAGACGTGGTGCTAAGAAAAGTACTTTTTACTATTACAGTATTTTTTAAATTCTGTAGCGTTTATAAGTTCATCACTATTTTAAGTGGTGCGAGCTTTAGTGCTTTTTTACACTAGTTCTAAGCACTAAAGATCTTACCTGTGAAAAAAACCCAGATGCTGCCCTATTTTAAAAATTTTTGAGAGTGGAGGGGATGAGGGAGCGAGCGAGGGTTTGTATCCAGCCTCCAAATAATGTCTTGTTTTTCTTCTTCTCCTTCTTTCAGAGTTTGTCTTAAAACACGAGATAAGAAAGATGAGATAAAGAGTCACTTTGACAAATGCCCCCACTCTTCTAGTTTTGGACCCCAAGGTCACCCCCACGTGATATAACACGTGTCTTTATTTTCCACGAGTGGTCGTGTTTCACATCTGATACGTACTAGTTAAGCCGAGAGTGGATTAAGGACAACGGCGGGGCAAGATATCGCAACAGGGGTGCTACCAAACTGTTTTTAGGGTGGAGGGTAGTTTAAAGGGTAGTGAAACTATAAGATATTTCTGTAATTTTATCCAATTTGGATTTTAGGGGCACTTTTAATTATGTACATAAGCGGTAGACCTTCTAAATATCAAGTGTAAGTTTGAGATTAAAATGTGATCATTCGAAAAATCTTCAGCGTTTATTGCACTTCATTTGTTTTAAACCTTAATTTTACTTATTTTTATTTATTCAACTTTTTTCTCATCCGTCTGAGCTATGCATATTTACACTGACTGGTTTAGGATGAGGAAGATACAATTTAAAGAAAACTTAATTCGTAATCGCTTGGAAGGAGCGTGAGAAAAGATTGATAAATAGACCCCCCACAATGCATACGGTCGGGATTCAACCCCCCACCCCCCTTTCACCACGTATATGTGGTCACGCGGGCTTGGTGTCAAGCTCATAGTTACGTTGCCAATAAATTTAAACAGTTTATATTTTTGACCGGTGATGGGGAGGTCTTAGTTCAAATCCCATCCCAAGGGTTTATTATTTTATGACATATTAATTTCTCACTTTCACTCCACGCGAATAGCGGTAGGCCTACATTTACTCTAAATTAAGCTTTCTTCATCCCAATAAAATTAATGTAATTTCATTCGGGCTATCCCAATATATATAAATATGTATGTATTAATAAATTACACTAATATTGTAGCTAAGGAATAAAGGTAAATTTAGATAAAATGCACCCGCGTATGTGTAGAGGTTGATTAGGAAATCAGTTAGAAAAAATACCCTCTATACAACCGACTGGGATTTGAGCCAGGATCTCCACACCACCAGCGATCCAAACTATCTCAAGAGTGACGCCTTAGACCATTCGACTTCCGAAGCGGGTTATTATATATTTAAAAACAACCTAGTTCTTTGAGAAGCAAATTTTGGTTATTTCTCCCAACGAGTTCCGGGGCATATTTTCATTGTTTTGTACTCTTCTCACGGTCAGCTGACTGGAATGTTTACACAAGGTCGCGTATGGTTGGTAGGAGGGAGGGAGGAGGGGGTGTCAATATTTGTGGAAGTACCAGTCAATGATCGGAACAGCGCTGGCTCCAGTGATAAGACACTGAGCTCCTGGTGTTTGTAACGTCACTACACTCACCGGGCACGAGAAATAAATCCATGGGGTGGGCACTCTTATAGGACTAATTGATCCCGTAAACTAGTTTGGGGCACTATCGCTAGAAGCAGCTTGCAATGACGTCACAGAGAATTGCGCATGCGTGAACGTGAAATATATATAAAACTCGCCATTACTGTTTTGTTACCAATTTGTAGTTTATTTTAAGAAGGAGTTTAGCTAGATTTTCTAGAGTTTACATTTTATAATGGGGTTTATTCATAAAATAATGGATTTACATTTGATTGAATTTGATATAATAGATGATTAATTGACATTCCGCAGTAGAAAATGAGTTGCGTGCCAAGTGTAACCTCCCACTTAGAATCTCGCCCCACTTCAAATATTTTAGTTCACGGGACTAACGCCACGAGCGCTAGCGATGTGGTTCTACTTGCCAACATTAGAGTGGCGTTTCTATACTTATTCCTTTTCTATGAATACATTATTGTGAAAGCGCCTTATCACTGGATGGGTAATAGTAAATATACCCCTTACTTCCCCTTACCAGCCGACAAGAGGTGTTTCTACATCACAAGTTGAATAGAAAGAAACATTTATAAAATATTAACATATTTTTTGTGGTATCAACATTTATAGCGTTTTACTATTGTTATTTTACAGGTATTGATTATGTCTATCAAAATAGATAGTTGTATATTACATGAATTGACGTATGCATAAGCGAAAGTAGATTTAGTAACTTTTCTATCCGTCAGATAATAATTGGACTCAAAAGCTTGCATGGAACGTTGGAATAATATCAAGTACATTATTTCATAACTAGCCACAGTATACTCCCGATCATCTGAGGTTACACACTAACCGAGGTTCCGTACTATCCGAGGTTCACCATGATCAGAGTTTCCGTACTATCCGAGGTTACCTATTATCCGAGGTGGTGACAAAATTTATGTTTCGTGAGAATTCTCTAGGAAGTGATTTATTTTCTGAGTCCGTTCATATTTTTCAGTAATTGTATCTTGTGTAGTCACTTGATTTAAGTAAATTGTGTTTATCTGTCTTGTTCATTTTTAGTGGCCTTTTTCTAAGTTAGCCGTCACTGCTAGTTTTTTTTACATAATCTGAGTTTTTGATAGTCCTAGGTAATATCTGTCGCATCCACCTCATATTATATGTAAATACTCAAATGTATGTATTTAGAATAACAAACGTCTCACTGCCCATTCGACATATCAGCACTTTATTATTCTAAATTGAGAGGGATGAAAAAGTTAGAATTTAGTAAAAAATATTTTATAATTTGCATGGAGGTAGTATAGTGGTGAAACTATTTAGGGAGAGAAAAAAAAGCATCCTCTCTTAACCCAGTTGTGAATCGAACCCCCTGACCTATCCCACATCAGCAAATCAGAATAGGTGAGACCAACGTTTAGTTCGTGTTCCCACCACTACTTGTCAACTATCCTATTCAAAGAACGATTAAAAAATGAGTGCCGGTACACACACGATTTAATGGGTGGTGGATGTAACAACGGACTAAGTGTCGTTTCAGAGTGAATTTTTTTTTGTTAGCACCGCATTCTACTACCCGTTTGGGTATACACCTATGTACTAATTACGTTAGTGTTAGTGATGAATAATGTTGAATTTAGAGGAAGTGTAACCGCATTTGCTTGGAAAAAGAAAAATAGAGATTTGGAAACCATTTAGGGAAAACCACTCTCAGTACACCCAACCGGGATCGAACCATAATCTCCCCGTCCTAAGGAGTCCAGTCTGTTGTGAGAGTGACACCTTAGATCATGCAGCCACCGAAGTAGGTGTGAATCAATTGATATTCAGATAAAAGCCGGTCGGGACCACTAGTTAAAATAATAAAACTATCATAGTACCAATAAATTATTAATAATGTTCTTTGATTTAAATTTTTTTTGTTTATTTTCATCCTAATCTAGACCAAACTTTAAAAAAATGTTGGCTCATAACTTTGATTTTCAAGTGTTATTTTAAACTTCATGGCTATGCACGTGGGCTAAGGTGTCCGTCAGGTTTTTTCGATAATTAGAAGGTTGGGCTTCAAACTATGGTAAGGTGTCCCCCCCCCCCCCCCCCCCNTGCCCAGTCCACCTTGAAAGGGGGATATCAGTGCCCAGTCCACCTTGAAAGGGGGATATCAGTGCCCAGTCCACCTTGAAAGGGGGATATCAGTGCCCAGTCCACCTTGAAAGGGGGATATCAGTGCCCAGTCCACCTTGAAAGGGGGATATCAGTGCCCAGTCCACCTTGAAAGGGGGATATCAGTGCCCAGTCCACCTTGAAAGGGGGATATCAGTGCCCAGTCCACCTTGAAAGGGGGATATCAGTGCCCAGTCCACCTTGAAAGGGGGATATCAGTGCCCAGTCCACCTTGAAAGGGGGATATCAGTGCCCAGTCCACCTTGAAAGGGGGATATCAGTGCCCAGTCCACCTTGAAAGGGGGATATCAGTGCCCAGTCCACCTTGAAAGGGGGATATCAGTGCCCAGTCCACCTTGAAAGGGGGATATCAGTGCCCAGTCCACCTTGAAAGGGGGATATCAGTGCCCAGTCCACCTTGAAAGGGGGATATCAGTGCCCAGTCCACCTTGAAAGGGGGATATCAGTGCCCAGTCCACCTTGAAAGGGGGATATCAGTGCCCAGTCCACCTTGAAAGGGGGATATCAGTGCCCAGTCCACCTTGAAAGGGGGATATCAGTGCCCAGTCCACCTTGAAAGGGGGATATCAGTGCCCAGTCCACCTTGAAAGGGGGATATCAGTGCCCAGTCCACCTTGAAAGGGGGATATCAGTGCCCAGTCCACCTTGAAAGGGGGATATCAGTGCCCAGTCCACCTTGAAAGGGGGATATCAGTGCCCAGTCCACCTTGAAAGGGGGATATCAGTGCCCAGTCCACCTTGAAAGGGGGATATCAGTGCCCAGTCCACCTTGAAAGGGGGATATCAGTGCCCAGTCCACCTTGAAAGGGGGATATCAGTGCCCAGTCCACCTTGAAAGGGGGATATCAGTGCCCAGTCCACCTTGAAAGGGGGATATCAGTGCCCAGTCCACCTTGAAAGGGGGATATCAGTGCCCAGTCCACCTTGAAAGGGGGATATCAGTGCCCAGTCCACCTTGAAAGGGGGATATCAGTGCCCAGTCCACCTTGAAAGGGGGATATCAGTGCCCAGTCCACCTTGAAAGGGGGATATCAGTGCCCAGTCCACCTTGAAAGGGGGATATCAGTGCCCAGTCCACCTTGAAAGGGGGATATCAGTGCCCAGTCCACCTTGAAAGGGGGATATCAGTGCCCAGTCCACCTTGAAAGGGGGATATCAGTGCCCAGTCCACCTTGAAAGGGGGATATCAGTGCCCAGTCCACCTTGAAAGGGGGATATCAGTGCCCAGTCCACCTTGAAAGGGGGATATCAGTGCCCAGTCCACCTTGAAAGGGGGATATCAGTGCCCAGTCCACCTTGAAAGGGGGATATCAGTGCCCAGTCCACCTTGAAAGGGGGATATCAGTGCCCAGTCCACCTTGAAAGGGGGATATCAGTGCCCAGTCCACCTTGAAAGGGGGATATCAGTGCCCAGTCCACCTTGAAAGGGGGATATCAGTGCCCAGTCCACCTTGAAAGGGGGATATCAGTGCCCAGTCCACCTTGAAAGGGGGATATCAGTGCCCAGTCCACCTTGAAAGGGGGATATCAGTGCCCAATCCTGCCACGCCTATGAAGCCTATCATCAGAGAAGGTCCCTCACGGGAGGTGCTGGATAGTCGACTCTTGCCCCGGATTTCAGAGCCCCATTTGATCAACGCATGCAGGCCGGGAACCACCGCGTTATCATCATTTCTCCGGCGCTGCCAAAGCTGGCGGTCAATATTTACCCTCGACCAACACGTTCCCCGAGCGTCATCTGTCATCCATCACATGACCCCCTCTCTCCTAGCCGTCAACACGTGTCGACATTGTATCGACATGTCTCGTGTGAAAACCACCTTCCTCCCTCCCTCCCTTAGATTGTGCGTGATGTTTGACATCCCCTCGACCCCTTGGGTTAGTGATTAGGGGTGGATAATAAATAATCTCGGTATCATCGGTGGTTTGGGTTCCAGGATTCCTCTCAAAAAGAGGCAAAATCAAATTTCTCAAAACTCGCTGCAACAACTTTGATTAAATTTTATATCTAAGCACTATTTAACAGTATAAACAAAATAGAAACTCTTATTTTATCTTGGAAACTACTTAGAGGGTACTTACATTGCCAGAAATTTCCAATTTTGATCATATCTCCGCAACTATTTGAGATACGAAATATCTTATCACAGCACCGCGTCTTACTACCCGTTTGGAATAACTACGCTAATGGGTTAGGGATGGGAAAGGCTTAAATTAGTAGAAATACACCCGCATTTTCGTGAAAGGAGAGTGGAAAACCATTTAGAATAAACCCACTTCAGTGCACCCGACCGGGGTTGAACCCCGATCTCCCCGTCCTCAGCAGTCTAGTCCAACACGAGAGTAGTGCGCTAGACCAAGCGGTCACCGAAGCTGGTCATACTCATATTACGCTTAAATTATAGAAGGTCTACTAATAAAAATAAAAATTTTGGAATACGTTTTTAAAAAACAATAGTGTATAAGCTATAAGCAAATATATAGGCCTATATGTATATATATTTTTAATGGAGCTCTTTGAAAACAAAAATTGACTGTTATGCTCTTTGGTGGACAAAGATGTTCCTATTTTCTCAATGTTTCAGTAAGAGTGTATATTATTTGATTTATATTCTTTGGTGGAGTGTTTTTTAAACAATGTAGGTCTATATTAACTCGTTTCACAAATCTCATCAGTTTTTTTTAGGAAATTTTAAGATTAAAGAGAGAGAAGCTCTGTTCGGTCCATTGTACCATTTATTACTTTCTCGCTATCTTACAGGTAGAGAAACTATTGTGATCATCAAAAAATTGAACTCAATATTTTGAGGAATATCGACGTTTCGTGACCCCCCCTCCCCCTTCCCAATTAATTTTTTTTTAAAATTTCCGTCTGTCAGTTTGTACCTCGGACTAGTGCCTAAACTATTTTATGGATCATGCTAAAACTTGGTATCTAGGGTTTTCATAGGGTTTCCCCGAGGAGTTTTGGAATTTGATATCCAACCCTAAACTTAAGGGTAGTTTACTGAAGGGAAAAAAGAGAAAAAATCGATTTTATCAAAATAGGCTCTAACGATTTTGATTAAATTTCATTTCAAAACATTTATAAATATGCCAAACAAAATGGCTACTCTCAATATTTCGGCAAAATGACTTTAAAGGTTCCGGTCTGATGCGTAAATTCTAATTTTTAATTTTATCTCCGTAAGTCTTTGAAATATGAAATTACTCATCATTGCATACATGTAGATCTATTTATAATAAACATCTTTTACTTGAAATATATTTTTATAAACCAAACAGTTTTCAAGCTATACGTAAATATATATATTTAAGTAAAAAGTATAAAGATATATATATATATATATATATCTTTTTACTTTTTGAACACTTAAGGTATTGCAACCGTCAAAAAAATATAACCTGAGATGTTGATGGATGTCGAAGTTTTAAGACCCCCAGAACCATAAAAAGTTTTTTTTTTTTGCAATGTCATATGTCTGTGTGTCTCTTTAACCCTAAAATCAAAAGTAGTTTACTAAAGGATGAAAAGAGAAAAATTACATTTTCTCAAAATCGGCTAAACAGATTTTGATTAAAATTCGTAACTAGGCGTTGATTAAGATTATAAACAAAATGGATATTTTCATTTTACTATGAACATACTTTTAGGGTACTTTAAAGAAGCGAAAATTTCCATATCTCCTTAACTATTTGAGATACTAAATAACTTATCATTGTAAATTTTTGTACTATTAAAAATAAAAAACTTTTATTTGAAATATATATTTATAAACCAATAGTTTCTTGAATACTAGCAAATATATTAATACAATTTTGTGCGCTCTAGTTGTGAATATATACTACTTAAGTTTAAACGCAATAATTCTTTAATGCTATAGAATAAGCAAATAAGTAAGTCTCTCAAGAAGTTGATGTTTTTCCATAAGCCTCTTAGGGAAAATATTTGTACACCACAGGGGCAGATCCAGGATTTTCGTGAGGGTGGCGGGGGG
>CABFWB010002404.1:63816-81127 GCA_902151455.1 Timema bartmani
TTTCAGTGTAACCGGTAACGCTAAACTTAAGAATAATCCTCAAATGAAGGGTATAACTCGAAATTTGCGATTAGTATTGAAATTTATTAAAAGCAAATAATAATAACATCAATAAATAGTGATTCTTAAGAGGGAAATAAGTTTAAACATCATAACAATTATTATATAATTTTTTTTTTAGCTATTCAATCAATTAGACGAAATAGATGGAATTATTCAGGTTTCGAACAATCGAATCTAACTCCATTCTATAGTATAGCTAGTTAGTTCTCATTATAAATCTAAATTTTACCACTAAGCCATACTAGCACGTTATTTTTGTGGTATTATTCGAAGATTTTGTTTAAAGAACGTCATTTAAAAATAAATTATTTGGAAGATATTTATTTATCATCAATATTAATCATTGAAATAGTAATAATAAAAATGATAAAATAAATTTAAACCTAAACAAGGTTTGTGCAACAAGGTGAGAGGCGCACAGCTTAAATTTGGGTGGTTTAATTAATGCCTATTATCACAATTTTTATTATTACTAGTAAATATTTACCTATTTTATAGGTAAAAATTTACTAAGATAAATGTAATAACAATGCGATAACCATAAGATGTGCATCCCCTAATAAAATGCAAAATTTTTTAACCAGAAGTCAATATTTTAATACGAATTTTTGACCTATTGGGACCCAATATCGATATTTTTTATTGGTCCAAATATACAGATGAAGACGTTAATTCTTTAAAATAAAATTATAAAATTTAAAACCGTGAGTCAAAAATTTTTCTACGTATGTATAGCGCAATTTGTTCTCCGGTTTACTAGTGTATATTATATTACGAATTTTGAGTAAATATCTCCAATTTTAAACAATAGAACGGGAAAGTTTGTGCAGGATTCCGTACCATTTATTTTTAAATGTAGTAAAATGGTTTCCCTCCCTCCTTCACCGATTGCTAAAGTGAAATATATAAAACCGTACCACGAGGAAATGGCCGGACTAAAACTTTCTCTTTTAAGATTTGAAAAAGAGTGGTTTTTTTTCACTCATCCCCCTTCCGACTCTTCACAAACCCCTGGATCGAATGATTTATAAAACACTTCCACTTGGAACAGCATCTAGCCGAGGTATCAACAACGTCCACCTTTTATTCAACTCAGGAGAACCTCAACTAATCATCTCATCACGAAAGCTATTTTTTATCCTCCTCCTTCTTCTTCTTCTTAGCAAAATATTCAATCGGAGGTGTATCAGGGAAGATTAGAACGGCGAATAGCTTAAGAGATGATGAGCCTATCAAAACTCGATAAAAGGAAGAAGATTGATAGCCTGGAAAACTAACACCGTCGTTGCTAGTGATGTGGAAAGGTGAAACCAATAAAGATCGAGAAGAAATCTTAAAAAGTTGTGAAGAAATAAATTCATCGTCAGCCTTAGTTTCACCCATTCCCCCTAAAAAATTTCTAAAATATATGTCGGACAATCCTGTATGGCCATATAGAGGGTGATTCAAAAGGTTAGATCAAAACGTAAGGAGCGTATAGACTATAAAGGTACAAGAGTATAACAACTTTCGAAAAGGAATTCATGTCCTCTGAAGTAGCCCCAATTCAGGTGAGGACATTGAAGGCGGGCAAGTCTGACACCATTCTGCTGAAATAAGCAGCATACTTTTTTAAGCTCCAACTAACTTAAGAGCGTGCATCACATGCCCATCAACTCTGTGATACAGTAAAGAGCGTGCATCACATGCCAACCAACTCCTTGATACAGTCGGATAGAAATCGTAAATCTACACGAACACCATTGCACGTGGATCATTTCTGATCAAACATTAATGGAGATTAGAAGTTTATACAAGTTCCTAATACTGAATATTGTTGAAATATTAAATGATATTTGGATAAAAACTGCTTTGAAAAACCAGTTTTTGACCATTTTAGAATGTCTTCACAGATTAGCATTATGCAGAGAGCTTCATTCTGTCATAACAGGGCATACTGTAGTTATTAACAAGAAACTTTGTCGCTTTGTCCCCCATCGTCACCGCGGAAAATTTTTTGTAATCATTCAAATACGAATGCACTGCACACATTTCTGTCATATCGTAGGTGTTTTCTTTTCCCTTTTACTCCCACACCTCGCGCGAGCCGGGAGCTGAGTTGGGCCTGCTATGATGAACGCTCTTAATGTTGAATCACACGACAGACAGGGGACTTTCAGCCGACGCATTCGTATGGCTATATTGCAGTAAAGTCTTGTTAACACTCAAACTCAGCGAAACAACATCACGTGAGCGACGTGTATACGTTTGTTCCAATGTCATACCCTCGTAATACGTTGGTTTACATCTAACGCGTTGCTACGGAGTGGTTATTGGACGTTAGTGGTACATTGTGATGTTTACGTTTTGATCACTACAGCTAACCATGTAAAGCTTATTTCTAGTACCACGTCTTACTACGTGTTCAGGTTATACGCATATGCGCTAGGAATGAGGAAGGGTGGATTTAGAGGAAGTGTGCCAGGATTTGCTCAGAGGGAAAGAGGAAAACTATCTTGAAAACTACCCTCAGTACACCCAACGGGAATTTGAACCCCGAGCTCTCTGTATTTGTCAGTCTAGTCTAACATGAGAGTGACGCCTTAGACCATGCGGCCACCGAAGCATATCATGTAAGGTTCTTTGTGAATGTTTTTTTGTAAGTGCAGAAGCCCCTTAGGGGGTTTGTGTTCGCGACGTGATAAGTGACTTGTGTCGTGCTACAGTAGCCCCATGGCTTCTTTGGTGCTGACTGACAGCTCACAGCTGACAGCTGACGGCTTTGAAAAGCTACCAGACCAAATTATGTATCCCTACGCCGAACCATATGATCTGCAAAAAACATGTGTTTAGCAGCTGTCACTTCTGACAGTCAAAATTTAGGTATATACCTAACTGAAGTCAGCTGTGAACTGTCAGTCAGCCCCAAAGAAGCCATGGGGCTACTGTACTTCCGTAATCTCTCGACATTCACTGCCACGTCAAATGGAACGATACACCTTTGCAGAGCTCAGGGAACGAACTTCATGTACGGCGTAGCCACGGGAAACGCGTGCGAGGCTGCAAGACTGTACCGGGTACAATTTCTGAACAGGTCCCCCCTGACCTGTTTATAGGCGATATTCGAAAGTTATCCAATACTATAGTTCAAAGCCGTAACCAGCCAATAATTTCAGGGGGGGTTTGGTGGGCACATCCCCCAATTGCCAGAAGCTAGAAAAAAATTCTAAATGATAAACAGTTCAAGAAGTTCTGAAGTGTTTTTTATCTCAACATAACACCGTAACTGCCGAAGGCTAGGAAAAATTCTAAATATTCAACACATCTAGAAGCTCTCTGAAGTGCTTTTTATGGTAACACAACCCCCTAGTTTGTATTTCTATCTTAATTTTGATATCGTTTGAACCATAAATAAAGCCAGGTAAATATTTTGTTCATAAAATTTCGAGGGGGGTTGAACACCCAAACTCCACCCCAACCCCCTCTCCCCAGCTACGCTGCTGTTCAATGTTTATAGGAATGGTGTTCGTTATCTGGCAGATTAAGCAATCACTTTATTTCCTCTTTTGTATTCATATGTGGAGACATTAGTAGCTGTTACTTTCTAACCGCACGTGGTGTATTATCCCCGGATGTCCAATGTTCGAATCATGACAGGTTCAAAACAAGCCTTAAACGTTTTTGATACTCGTGTGTTAGTTATAAGTCGGTGCTAGATTATTATATCTTGTATCGGGGGCCAGGTAGTTACGTATCCTACCAATGTGTTATGTTGCTATTTCGTATGAAATAAATATTACATTAATTCAGTTTGACCACTTTTCTAGAACAAGTGGGGGGGGGAGCTACTTTAATACAAAAGTAGCAGCTCTTCTCTATAAAACTGAGATTAACTCACGAAGGGGTCGTTGTACTGGCCACATGACACACTCTAACTACACAAGTTGGCATTATCTGTGCCAACAGACGGCTTCCGCTCGGTCTATATGGCTTGAGCTTGGGCTAACGCCATGGAGTTTTTTTGATTGAAATGTTTTAATTGTTGTTAACGTTTTATGACTATTACTTTATGTTAAAAATTGAGTTGGAGTGATGATTTTACATTCACATTTCTTAAGACCAACATGCGAGTAGCTGTGTTTGACTGCGTGAGAGCGAGTGCCCCATCTGAGCCAGAATTCAGGGTTGTTTTACAACTTCGCGGCTCTCAAGGAAGGGTCCACCCAATCAGGCGTTAGTCTGAACACGTTGTCTCCTGTAAACATAACTGTAGTAAGTTTCGCTTCACACAAAAGTTATTTTGTCGCGCGAATTTTATCCGCTGGCATACATTAGTTCAAATGGGAGCGTTCACACAGGGAGATAAATAATCGTGCGTTAAAATTCCCGCACCACCAGTCTAACATAGTCGCTTGTATTCTAACCCACGTCAAAATCACATCTGAACATGGGAAACAAGCTATATTTTCCCTCTCGTCCGAAAGCAACGTCAGAATTGATCGCGTGAATAAAAGTTTACGCGACCAAAACACCGCGCGATTAAATACCTCTCATGTGAAACGGCACTTATGACTTAGGCTTCGCTTTAACTTAAAAAAAAAGTGTGGCCCGGTGGATGGGATGAATCTTATTGAAGCCCAATTCTTTCACAAAGTTTGTTTTTTATGTGAGGGTAGTAAACAAAAGAAGCACATTGTCCTCCTGTGGAGCTATTCTGTTGGTAGAAAATGAGGCCAAAATGTCTTACTCTGGGAATGAGAGTTCTTTAAAATGTGTAGATGTTAAGCACTAATAAAATATGTAACGCTTCAACTTCTAACTATACCCGTTCTGGTGGCCACGTGGTCTAACGCGTTAGTGTTGAAGTAGACTAGACTGCCTATGATGGTGAAATCAAGGTTCGAATCTTGGTCGAGTGTACTGAGGGTGACTTTTCCGAAAGTGGTTTGCACTCTCCATCCTCGCAAATGTGGATACACTTCCTATTAAAATAACCTTCCTACTCTCTAAAACCGTTAGCGTAATTAGTACATAAGCGTAAAAGCTGAATGGGTAGTAAGACGTGGTGCTAAAAAACAACTTTTAACTAATGAAGGTTCGAATGCTATATTTCTCAAATCCTAATCTTAAATTTTGTTTCAGATCTTAAATCCAAATTTGAATCCTTGAATCTTTAAATACTTACAACCTTAGTCAAAATGAAAATGCTTAAAATTGAATTAAAAATAAAAAGTTGGTGCTACTGCTGGCAGATGCTATTTTGTTCATTTTAATTACGTCATAAACAACAAAGAAAACACTTTTTAAGTAAATTAAATATATACTATTATTAAGCCTAAAATCTTGTCCTTTTTTTTAGACTTTACTACACTCTCAACTATACACGTTTTCATAATTTGTTTTTTACCAATTGCTGAAATTTTTTATATCAAGTTAAGGTCATTATAGTTTTAATCACGATACTTTTGTTTTTATAATTTTAAAAATCTTCAATCTCTCAATTATATCATAGGATTTGAGGGATTTGTGTAATCGAGGATTCGAACGTCTCTTCTCTACTTTTAACTAAAATCACACTAATCAAATAGTAAAATGCTATCAATATCAACTTTTTTTTTTCATCCTCGCGTCCTACTACCTGTTTAGGTTATACGCCTATGCACTAATTACTCTAATGAGTAAGGGATAGGTAAGGTTTACTTTAGAGGAAGTGTACTCACATTTGCGTAGAGGGAGGGTAGAAAACACTTCAAAAACACATCCGTATAACCAACTGAGATTCGAACCCCAATCTCCCTCTAATCGGCAGTGACACCTTAAGACCATGTGGCCACACTGAAGCAGGTAATACCTTAATTCCCAATTATTCTCGGTGTAGCTCGTATAAACTACTGTCGTTCCCATGTGAAAACTTAGTGGAAATGGATCCTCCTCTCTTCTTTTCCTGAAACTTATGAACACACGTGTGTGTGAGTATATGTGTGTCTGTTTCTCCGGAGCTACACACACACACCGAGTGATGAGCTCAATATGAGACCCTGAAATATGTTATTTCCTGAGAGCACTGCCCCCTAGAATGTTTCTTCCCCCTTAATGTGGGTGTAGGCAAAACGTTTCGCTCCGATGCTGATGACTCGTAAGAGAAAATACCCACACTCCATCTCTTGTCTTTTAAAACGATTTCTGTGTCTCTTTCTTCATCTCCTACCCCACCCCATCTCTTGCGACCTCTTCTGTTTAGTGTTGCCAACTTAACCTTTTACCACCTGCTAGATCTAGCTTTTTATATTTTCAGTGTGTGTGCTTGGCAGATAAAATAATCAAATATCAGCTAAATTTCTTGAATTATAAAGTGTTTTTTTGTTTTATTACAAGGAAAAACCTAATTATTATTTATTTCTTGATTTTAAAATAATCTAGGTTGCGAGGCAGATAAATGGTAATTTAATTTCGCACTAGTGGATCTACTGCTCTTTAAAAGTGGGCTATAAAAGTGTTCTCTCTCATTTCAAAATGAAAGGTTTAGAATACAAACTTGTAAAAATATTTACCTTACGCCAGAAATTTTTGTAGGTCAATTTAAAGTAAATCAAACTTATTTTCTTTTTTAGTTAAATGTTAGTTTAATAATTTATAGCTATTTTTATTGATGTTGCTGATCTAAAGAGTAATTTTTAATAAACAAATTTATTGAAATAAAACTTATTCCTGGAACATCAAGAATTATAGCGCTTAATATACTAGAATATAGGGAAAAAAAGTTAAAATAAGCCAATATTTTGATACCCTAAAAATTGGGTTAATCACACTGCTTTTTCAAATGCAAATCAACAAAAAGAACTAACGTACACATTTAGAACTATTATTTATATTTTTAATCAAATTCCTGTATAGGAATCTGTATATGGTTAGAAATTAATTTCTTGCTAAATACATATATTTAATTACGTTCCCTACCTGTGACGTCATGGAAATCAAGATAGGATTTCCCATGTTGATGTATTTACGTTTTATTCGGCGAGTTTTAAAGATACGACACTAAAACAAAGACCATTAAATTCTTAAATGATTCTATAAATAGCCATACATTGTCACAAAATTATGATTTTGATCTTGAAGGATCTTTGCTGTGAACATTTTTGCTTATAAACCGCCTACAACTAAGGCTATTTGGTTTATTCACGTAAATTGACAGTAGAAATCTTCCTGCCAGGAGGTAGATAAAAAAAAATTCAATGGAATCAAATGCCTAACTAGAATAGTAAACAAGGGAAAGTATATTTTGAAATGCAAGTCAATCCTGTCCAGGCGCAGGTAGTAAAGTTTGTATGCTCGTCAGCGGAAGAGGGGAAGTGCTCTCAGCAGATGTACAAGATACCTCACAGGGTGTATAACTTTTTCTACCCTCGTTTTCTATTTCCTTCTTTGACCATAAGTGTAATATTGCTTGGAGTGTGTCAACCTGTTTCCCAAAATAGCTTCAAATTCACGGCGTAGGCAACGTCGTTAAGTTAGAAAAAAGAAAGATCCAGTGGGAAACCAAATCATTTAGATATTTTTTGGTGGGAATTTGGTTATTTGTGTTGGCAACAGCACTTTTTTTTTGTCTTTCCTTCATTACATATTTTAGGTAGGTCGTCTTCCTATCTTTCTTTCCACATCTTCATAGCTACTGTTTTATTCTACAGCCTCGACTTCTCAGATCTCTTATCAGCCTTCACACGTGACCTCTCAACACATACAAACTTGCACCATACTTACCTTTCCTTTTTCCAGGATATAGTTTACAGACAATCACACTTAGTTCTTGAATTCTCAGTTTCAGTCTTCTAGTCCTCTTTCCGATACAAATTTTATTTTAACCCTCTTCTACCCTCTTTTTCTCCCTTATTTTCCTTCACCCCTCGTTTTTCCACACTCATATTATTCTTGAGATCTACATATTCTTTTTTGTATCTCATTATTTGGTTTGATCTTTAATACTACGAGCGTTACTCTTTAAAAGTATTCATACAAATTTACGCTTTAATGAACCAATTCGTGAATTACGCTGACTTAACCTAAGGGAACATGTGAAGGGAAGGGAGAATTTTGAGAATTTTAAAAGAAACACATCCACGTCAGCCATAAGGGATAATTTCTAGCCCTATCTCGTAAAACTCTCCTCATATATTCTTGTTGAACAAGAAAAACTTTAAGGACATTTTCGAAAAATGTGAATTAAAAAAAATTAATCATCGGTTAATTAAACAGAAAATCACTCCCACCCACCAAAAAAAGATGTGGCGTTATTTTTCATGGTAAAAACTTCTCAGCAAGCAAAATAGCTCTAACAATTTTCAAAAAATTTTGAGTTTTTATAAATCAGTTAATAGTAAGCTACGCTTTATTTGAGGACAATCAAAGGTGTGACCCATTGGCATTTAAGTATCAGGCTTGAATGAGATCCTTCAAACTGCTTCGGGCCTAGTTTCAGGGACCGACAGACAGACAGAAGTAGGGGCCCACCTAATTGTAATACCCAATTTTTAATTTTAGGGGTACATAAAATATCCAGATTCATAATAATCTTAAACTTAAAATTTTTTACGATTACAATATATCCTCTATATAAGTAAATAAATACAAATTTACAAATAATTCCAAGACAGCTTCCAACATCCTTTACACCAGCAATTTTCAACATTTTTTAAACTCGCGGCACACTTGAGTAGGACACACCATCATGTTTTATTAAAATTATGTTTAAAAATTTTAAAAGCAAAAATTCTAATTCAACTGCTATTTTTAAAAATAATGTTGTTAAAGAATTTTTAAAATATTGATTTATATTCCTCAAATTTTTTCTCACGGCTTTTTTTTTTTATCTTTCCTCAAACTTCCATGGCACACTTTGTGACACTTCGCGGCACACTGATTGAAAAATGCTACTTTTGGACTAAAGAGCTGCCCTTCAAGAGAAACGCGAGTTTGTTAGCATCCCCTAAACGATACGGGACCTACTCCCCCCTTTTTTCCTTCTCAAATTACATCGACGGTAAAAAAAAGGATATTAAATAAAAAAAATCTCCTTTAACTTCTGTTTCACCACCGGACAGATGTCGCGCTGAGTGGGTTGGAAATGTAAAGGGGAGGGGAGGGGGGTACATATACACCCCGGTCCAATTTCCAACAGTGAGGACAGCAGCAATTTGATATACGGCCTTCCTTCTTTTCTCTCCCTCTTGAGTCGTGGATTATTGTGGCAGACGAACACTCCTCCGGTTACCGGAGCTCACGGAACTTCTGTCCACTAAAGAGGATTTACGACACTTGCCCCCTTCCCCTTCCCAATCCCTTCCTACTTGAACCTTACCACCCGCACAGCACTAGGGAAAGAAGAGGAAACGAACGAACACACACAAAATTAGAAGAAGATTATTTTTTTGTTTGGAAAAGAAATTTTTTGGGAGACCTAATTTTCACTTTCATACAGAGATTGGGACAAGGAGGAGGGAAGCATATATATATATATAGGAAATGTCCCCCTTAACTATCCACACCCTTCTCCCAATCTATGATTCTTCTACAACGGAGTTGAACCCATGGTATAGTGGTCAGTTCACCTGGCTACGAACCTAAGGTTTCCGGGTTTGATTCCCGATGGCCCCTTGGTTATTTTTCCCGAAAGGAGAACTATCCAAACAGTCACCAAGATTTGGTTAATTAGGCTCAAGTTAGGTTTATGATAACTCCTGGCTTCACCCCTTCACAATAACTATCATGACGTCATCTCATGGCAGGTACCATGTGTTGACAACCTCCAATGGTATACCTTGAGCAACGTTCAGTTCCCACAAATCGGCTAGAAGTCTACACACACAACATATGACCGAACGAGATAATAGGTTATATCTTTCTTGGTCAAAAGATGCCGTACGATGGAAAAAAAAGAAGGGAAGTGAAATTCGGATTCATAAATCTATCAGTCAACGGACAAAGATGAACGAACGAAAGAGTTCTGCGAGGGAAAGAATGTGGTTTAACATGAGATGATGGACTGAACGGTTTTATTTCAGATACACGGATTGACACGAGATGATGGACTTCTCGGTTTTATTTCAGATACACGGATTGACACGAGATGATGGACTTCATGGAACTGTTTCGGATAGACGGATTAACACGAGATGATGGACTTCTTGGTTTTATTTCAGATACACGGATTGACACGAGATGATGGACTTCATGGAACTGTTTCGGATAGACGGATTAACACGAGATGATGGACTTCTTGGTTTTATTTCAGATACACGGATTGACACGAGATAATGGACTTCTCGGTTTTGTTTAAGATACACGGATTGACACGAGATGATGGACTTCTCGGTTTTATTTCAGATACATGGATTGACACGAGATGATGGACTTCACGGAACTGTTTCGGATGGACGGATTAACACAAGATGATGGACTTCTTGGTTTTATTTCAGATACACGGATTGATAAGAGATGATGGACTTTATGGAATTATTTCAAATACACGGATTGACACGAGCTGATGGACATCACGGAACTATTTCACATACACGGATTTACGCGAGATGATGGACTTCTCGGTTTTATTTCAGATACACGGATTGACACGAGCTGATGGACCTCACGGAACTATTTCATATTGCCGGTCATTTTTCTTAATGTTCCGCATATCCGCTTAACTGGCTTAAATGTTATGTGGACATTAAAAAATCAAAGGGTTTGATTTGTTGGGCGAGCCCTCCTTCCCCCTGTCATAAAGTTATCTAAGAGAGCGTGCAGAGTGTTATCAAATTGTACTTATCCCCCTCCACCTCACCCCCTAATGCCAACCGGAAACTGTGTCTGGGCTCACCCAGGAACTTCGCACCTGGTGTAGCGTGACGTCATCAAGCTCTCCCTGTTCCCTTCGGAGCCAATCATTTCCCTTCCTTTCTTACCGAGGAAACTCATCCAACTTGGGTTTAAGAAAATGTAATTTAAGTTTAATTTGTGTTTCAAAACCTTCCACGAACTCTATCTCACCCCCACCCCCTTTTTTTTCTTACCTCAAGAGTTAGCGCGCATGTTCTTGGCGCAGATTCGTTCTTAACATTTTCTCATTCTGAAAAGGGAGGATGTTAGTTAGGTGGTTTGGAGCGCTAGGAGGGAGGACTTTTCGATAGGTTGAAAGAGAAAATGTTTTGAGGAACCAGAGAAATGAGGCGAAGAAATAAGAAATCTTCTTTTCTCTTTTGGTTTATTTTAGAAGAGACCAAAATTACGCCCCTCTGGACAAGGGTTACCTTTTTAGGGAATTAGTTAGTGAAGCCACCTACGGGAGCGCTGAGGCAAGTTGCAGGCGTCTACAAGTGGTTTATTATTAGTAAATCAAGTCGTAAGGAAACCCCGTCAGCGACAACAACTTAAATCCTTAGGTGTGTAGCATGTCATTTATATAATATGACATCTACAATTAAAATTCCACAAATACAATTAAAATTCCATAAAGAAAATTAAAATTCCATAAAAACAAAATAATAAGTGGTAATCTATTCCAATAAGAAGAGACAGGTGGTGACTCACTCAGAATTTATGTTGCCGGGAAACGCCCAAGCATCGAGGAACATTGCCCCAACGGACCATTTCGGCATCGCGAGCATTTTCACGTCTTGATCGAAGGTCACACGTNATGTCCTGTTGCTATATAACGGATTCCTTGTAATTCACATTTTTGTATTCCATTGTATTTATTCACCGGAGGAAGAACTACTCCATAAAACTTCAGCACCAAGGACTACTTGTGGCCACGATGTATCAGGCGTTGGTCTCAGCACCGCGTCGTAGAGGAAGCCTCTTCTGAGAATATGAGTATGAAGTCAGAATGTATGACGTTGCTATCTATGTCCCTCATACATAGTTTCTTGTATTAGAATGTTTTGCTTTATTTTCAATGTTGATTAGACATTGAGTATCGTGTCAGAATATCTGACGTTGCTATCTATGTCCCTCAGACGTAGTTTCATGTATTAGAATGTCTTGCTTTATTTTCTATGTCCATCAGACATGGTTTATTTAGTCAGGATGTCTAACATTATTTTCTATGTCCCTCAGACATGGCTTATTTAGTTGGAATGTCTGACGTTATTTTCTATGTCCATTAGACATAGTTTATTGGGTCAGAATGTCTGTCGATTACTTCCCTATGCCCATAAGGTATCGTTTAAATACGAGGGCTCTATGCTCTACATATTTATAGAACCAAGGGATTGAGTATACTGAGTCTATGAATTTGATTTCCTTTTCTAAGTCCTTAATACATTGTTATTTTTTATGACACCCTAAACGGTATGATCTCTTTTAGAATCTCTTTATGGCTACAATAAGATCATCTAACACTTTCTTCTTGGACCTAGATAGGTCAGTGACTAGTTGCAGTTACGATTACACCCTTTTTTGTGTAGTTATTTACGGTGTGCAACCTATGGGAGCACTACTAGATTGAAGTAGTGGTCCGCGAAAATAATGCTTTCTTTCGGCCCCTTCAGGCACCATATTTATCTTAGTGCTCAAAGATAGCTTGTATTAGCTATTGTATGCCCTAGTAATGGGTAAATGTATAAATTTACTATTGATTGCTCCGGCAGTACTCACTAGGAAAATGACCGGTCATAGTAAAATACTGTGTAGATGCCTGATTGTTAGCCATCTATTATTTGTAAACTGGACGCTCCTCTTATAGGATATTATTCTTTGGTTTTTCGTAATTCTCCATGAGGATTTATACAAGCTAGCTAGCTTAAATAATATTCTTCTTAGTAACTCTAAAAATATAGGATTTGATGCTATGTTTCTATTTTCACTATTTTTCATGATTAGACCTCTCAGGTATTAGTCTGGTATTAGCCTGGCTAGATTGTTCTTTTGTATATTACCTAAAACTTAATTCCCCTTTTTACTGTTGCCGAGTTTTGGCAGACGCTTCATTGTTCGAATAAGAGCGAATATCCCTATTACTAGAGTTATTAAACTAAACGAAATGTTCTGTCTAACTTCTGTCGGTTCCTTGTCTAGAACGTTTTAATACCTATTCGTCCAACC
The DNA here is from genome assembly GCA_902151455.1 of Timema bartmani. Classification (NCBI taxonomy): domain Eukaryota; kingdom Metazoa; phylum Arthropoda; class Insecta; order Phasmatodea; family Timematidae; genus Timema; species Timema bartmani. Next base: position 76,954 of record CABFWB010002404.1, read on the forward strand.
TAATGTTTTCTACCTCGATAACGGAATACATTTATCGTTAATTAATTGAATTAAAATCTTTTCCCTCATATGTAATTCTATATCTTATTGTTTACTTTTCAATAAACTTATTTAATAACCTTATATATTTCTGTGATGCATTTTCCTTCCCTATCCTTCTTCAAGTATAACTTATTTAATTATTTACCAGCAATCGCTTCTTTTTCTACGTGATAGGAGAAGCAACGATTCAGGTGACCACATGGTATAAGTCATCACTATCGCAATAGATGAGGCTGCCGATGACGGAGAGATCGGGGTTCGATCCCGGTCGGCTACACTGTGGGTGATTTTTCTAGAATAGTTTTCCACTCTCCCTTCACGCAAATGTGCGTTCAATTACTATAAAGATAGACTTTCCTATCTCTAACACAGAATAATCAGTAAATAGCCGTGTGAACCGAACAGGTATAAAGACGTGGGGCTAAAAAAAGTTTATTAACTTACTCCAAAACAAATGAGGAGCCCAGGGGAAAAATCTGATAAGTCGTGACTTTATGAAATTTTACAGATCATTATGAAAGTTTCAAGACTCGTTCAGACTTATCTTTTCGTGATTTTTTATAATTCTAACTTTCATATTGTGTCTTGGTAATATTATAGCACATTATTCACTGGTGTGAATGTATTACTCTAAAAAACACTTTTTCATACTGGATTTTTTACAACTAGCACATCCTATAAATGGGAAAACCCTGATAAGTCCAGTGTTTATCAAGTTGTTACTATGTTTTCCCTATGACTTCATAAGGAATAAAATAAATTATTTCCTTGAACGTATTAGGGCTTTTTTTTTTACTCAGATGAGGGTCGGTAGGAGGGTAATTAGGCGAGTGAGAAGGCTCACAAAAATTTGCCTCTTCTTCATATTTCCTCGGTCGTTTCCGCTGCACTAGGACCACTGTGATTAGCCCACTAAGATACAGATTAATCTCATCATGGCTTATAAATTCAATCATGTGCTTGATTATACGTTTCTTACTTTCGTCACTTAAAACATCAAAACACTTTTTTCAACACTTAAATGGTTCTCCTGTTTCATGTGATGGCAATCTCAAGCGTTTGCTGGCGTCAGTAATACGACCAAATTTTCTTCTCTTCTTTGTCAGCTTCTTCTTTGAACTACTATGTCCTTTGTCCCCACTTGTAAATCCATTGTTATTGATCAGAATAAAATGACCTAACGAAGTTTCTACACTAACTTTAAATAAAGAAAATCTACATAGTCTACATAGACGCTGGCATAACCCTGACACAAACCTTCACAAAATTATGTGAAGCGAACAGGTTATTAAAGGTGGGCAAGGAATCACTGACAGGGATATTTCTAACGATATTTGTTGGTCACCGTCACTCATAATGCTTCTATAACACAAGTATTAGTGATACAAATATCAATGGTCGATGTAGACTAGAGATATGCTTAGCATGCGGTGACAGCTGAGCACTCTGGATAACAAGAGCCGAGGCTGTCACTTACTAAATATCGGTTGGCGAAAAGGTGACCCACAGGTGGCGGTCAGAAGCGATTTACTATATACCTAGTACTTTAATCTCATGTTTCAATAAACATTCTTTGATGAAAAGCCGCTAGGTACTTGACTGTTTGCAAGCGGTGGCATATTAACTACGAAAAAAAAGTTGGATTTCCTGGACTTGTCAGGTTATTCCCCAGTTTTGTATGAACTTATCAGCTTTTACCCCTGTACTGGTATTCTAATATTGTAAATATCTCTGGACTCCTCATGTTTTTCCCCAGTCTGATGAAACATTCGTAAAATATAGCAGTTGAACTACTAGATGGCATTGAAATCAGAAAGTCCCCCTGGACTCCTCAAATGGCTGCCATGTTTCACGCTAAAATGGAGGTGAAAGCTATCAACATGTGTCTGTAATAATTAAACTACAGTCGAACTTATTTATAATGGCCTCGGCTATTCCATTAACTCGGGCGTAGAGTCATTTTTTCAGAAGTCCAATCAAACTGTGATGTATTAACGTTACCTATAAAAACCTTTATTTTAACTTCACTACCACTAGGTTGTAGCGTCAAAAACTTATTAGATATTTTACTTTAAATTGTATTTAATTGAAAAAAAAATTGCTAATTCCTACAGAGGTCTATTTTATATCAAGCTGGGAGTGTACTGGTCATACAGTGCGCTGGTATAGTCATAGAGTGAATGCCAAAACAAAGTCAGGAAGAGGGTTGTGGGAATAATGGGCGCTTCAAGGTCAAAATGAAGAGATGACTAACCCTCATTCATTGTCTCTGAGCTGACTGGAACTGTCTCATGTGCGCGTCTAAGCTCAAAGCCAAGATGTTTTTTCGCGTTTTATAAGTTCATCATTGGTTTTGGTAGTCATTGTGTAGTCATTTGGTAGTCATTATACGTAAGCCTATATTTTTATAATAATGGCAAGTTGTAGTACAAAAAGAAAAGGGTTCTTTATTTAAGAGAAAGTACGTGTCATTAGAGTATGTGAAAGTGGACGGAAAAGGGCTAATGTATGCCGTGAGTTTGGATTAGTGAATGTCCTTCCTTACAAGCTATTAAAAGTGTTCTGTTGGTATCTCTTTTATAACGTCACTCTGACGTGACGTCAAATATTGTTTGGCCCCTTCGATGACGCTATAACCAAGTTCGAATGTATATAATTTAACGATATTACCTAAATGTGACGTCACGGCAAGTCAGGATAGTACTTCCCACATTAATGCATGTATTTAAGGTTTATTTGGTGAGTTTTAAAGATAGAACAGTGAATCAAAAACGATAAATTCTTAAATAGTTCAAAAAATAGTCCTACAATGTCATAAAAAATTTGTAGTAGTTATTTAAAAAGTATTTATTTTTTAAATCGTCTATAACTTAGGCTATTTGGTTTATTCACAGAAATGGTCAGTAGGAATATGGCTTCCAGGTTGTAGATTAAAAAAGTCCGTGGAAGCATTTGACTATCAAGAATAAGAAACAAGAAAAAGTTTGTTTCTAAATGCAAACGGTCCAGGCGCAAATAGTGGCCTTAGAACTAGTGTTTATACTCGCCAGCGGAAGAGGACAAGTGTTATAAGCAAATAAACAAGATACTTCTACCACTGGACTGGTCATTTTCTTCCCTTTTATTTCTTTCATGCAATAGCGTCTAAGTGTGATAGTGCTTAAGTGCGTTGAGTTAAGATGCAACCCACTTCGCAAAATAGTTTAAAATTCATCAAATAGATAACGTATTTTAGAAAATAAATAACAAAGAGGTGAAGTTCTCACATTTTCTAGGGATTTTTTTTTTATCGAAATGTCTCAGTTCTCAAACAAATAGATACATTTTCCAACAAGGTCACAACAAAACATTTTAAACTTTATAGGATTGTTTTAGTGGTTTTGAAGCTTCAGAACTTCCACTGATATGAGAAATACAACAGTAGAAGAATATTTATTTGCAAGTAGGTGGTACCCTTAGCTTTAGGTGAAAAGTAACATTTGAAACACAGACTCTGTCTCCGGGCAAAAGTTTCAGTCGTGGGGGACGTTTTTTAATCTACCGAATTTCCACGGAGCATGTATCAAAGTTCGGCTGTACGGTGAATACATTAATTTCATTGGTAGATCAGTGGAGTGGTCTTAGCTATAGATTTCAAGATTTAACTCTTTTTCGTCACTCCGATTGTCTTGTCGATTGATTTCAACTGTCTGTGAAGTTACGTTAGTAATATTGAAGTGGACCGAACAAGCGATCAGGACTAATCAAGGCCAGGAATACTGGGTTTTCCGCACTCTTTCCAAGCGAGCTCACGGTCATTTCTTTAAATTTAACCTTCTTCTTTCTGTTGGTTATCCAGCATAATGACACAAAACCGCAAAAAGAAAAAAAAATTGTCACTCATCTCCATCTTTTTAAAGTATAATCTATTTAAGTACACGACATGCTGACTTGAAGTATTGGCTTGTCTATCAGTAACATACATGCTACCTTGAAGTATCGGTTTCCCAATAAAAAAAACCGACAGGCTGCCATAGAGTATTGGACTTGCTATAAACTATCGACACAAATGGCGTGAATGCCGCGAGAGTGTGTACCATCTATAAGTGGCCGACACAGCTGGCCTGAGTGCCGTGATAGTTTGTTTCACCTA
>CABFWB010002405.1:0-16996 GCA_902151455.1 Timema bartmani
GCTACTAAAACTGGTCCTCCGGAACTAAATTTAATTTTATATCATTTTAATTTTAATAAGCAGATAGCTCAAACACTACCCTAACATAACCATCAAGCAAATTTCTTCAAATTTTGCAGATATGACTTATCATCAGTGCCGGGAAATTGATGACGTATCCTTTTTCTGTGAAGTCGATTGTAACGGTAACATTTTATATAGACACATTTTATGACACCCTGATATTGAAAACATGACTTTTATGGTGCCTATTTTTGCATATTATAAGGATTTTTACAATTATGCTGTTTTGTGTCTTTTTTTGCATTTCTGGGGCATGTTTTTTTGTTGTCATTTTTAGAAACATGACATAAAAATCATGGCATAAAACGGGTAATTTTTAGTGCACTAATTCATGATTTCCATTTATTCTGAGCATTCGTTTTCTCGTGTGATTATTTGTACGGCCAGACATGAACAATTAGCATAGCCTAATATTTTCTGACAGTAAAAGTGAATCTTTAAAAGACATTTAATAGGAAATATAGCAAAGTGACATTCCATACTTCAAGTATGTTCAGCTTCTTCAGGTTGGACGATAATCGCCGATCATTCACACCTGAGAATCTGAAGATGACCTTCGTTGTGCATTGCAAATCTAAGAAGTAATTCTTTCACTCTCTCTCTCTCAAGCACACCATTGTTCTGCCTATTTTATTACTTATTTCTGTCTTAGCAGGATTCCCAAGCCATTACCATAGACAAGAAGAGCATTTGAATGTTAAATGTATTATTTGATTTTTTATGAACATCTTTTGTATTTCTGAGGATATTAAAACAGAGTTTTTAAGTGCATTTTCATTGTTTTTAAGAATTTTGTTTATTTTTGAGACCATTAATACATTATTTTTAAGTGTATTTTTTTTATCATCAACTACCAGGCCTTGCTTATCATTTAGCCTAATCATCAGGCGATATCCTTTCATTTTTGTGGACCTAGCTTAACATAACATAGCCTAGCCATCAATTTCGCAAACCTAATCTAACCTAACCTAACGTAGCTATCAGTAGCAGGGGATTGAACAGACACTGGCTACTAAAACGCCAATCAAAAGTAAACAAATTCTCAGGGTAAGATTGAAAAGTGTTTTCACAACTGCGCAAAAATGTGTGTGACCAATCTGGTCCAAACTACCCGTTTAATTCAGCCAGGATAGTACCAGACTATACCAAACGCGTTATGTTAACTCAATGATACCGCTGTTGTGGCGTGTTTTGACCTAATACAGCGCATACTCAGCGTAGTGGGTTGCACGGTGCACCAGAGGTTCTGTAGGAGCTTTTGATTACTAGTTTTGAATATTTAAGTCAATTCGAATGAATCCACACACTTTTCTTAATATATTTTGTAATTATTTTGAATTCACTCGCTTCGCAGTTAGTCTAGCTACTAGAGAATTAACGCCACTTAATAGATATTTAGTTAAATGAGAGGAGTGAAGAGAGAATTAAAAATATACATTAAGAGAACGAGAGAAAGAGATAAATAAAATCCTCTTTTTATGTCCAAAAGAAGAAAATCTAATATATGGAAAATATTTGAAATTGAAAGGCCAGAAATAAATAATAAGAAATAATAAGAAATAAAATAAATTAATAAAATAATCAAAGCTACCATCGTTTCAAGAACTTGAGTTTACTTGGTTATATCAGGAAAAAAAGATGAATTAGGCGTAGTTTTCAAAAAGATGGATACCATATTGCAGATACTTAAATAAGAATAAAAGTATCTTATATTTAGGAAAACTTTGCATTGCCAGTAACAACATATCATTACATGAATGCATTCATTCTTTCCACACTTTTTTTTTTAATCTGTCTGTTCAATCCTCTCATACACGTGTACGTCTGCTACATTTGGTTTGATGATCTTTTTTTTCATCCTTGGCACTTCCTCTTCACAAAGAAAGCGGGCACGCATCGTTGGTCATGCTGGACTGTTTTTTAAATCACATTTTCTATTAACATGCATTCCGTTATTATTATTGATCCCAGCATGGTCTTTTAGGCTTAGTTCACACGGATGACAATTTTTCATTGTGACCTTTTACAGTCGTTGTTGTATGTGTGTTCACTTTGCTGTAATGTCGGGTTACTTAACTGTGTTGTTTTGTCAGAAAATGAGTGAAAACTGCCGTTTCCCCCAACAAAAGGTAAAAATAATAACTTAATAGCCAGCTAAATTTTATCATTTACTTCCATAACCTTAAAGTTTGGGAATATGTTCTTTCATCACTACAGGCAAACTTTTTTTCTTTATTTTGTTTCCAAACCAATCATAAGCACAATATTGACAGTTGATTGTCATTACAATGAAATAATATTCTGGTGGTTTTCTTCAGCCCCTGTTGAGGCTATCTAGAGAAATGCAACGACACTTTTACTGTTGCGTTTCTACAAATACCTGTGGCAGTTAGAAGCTGTAGCAATGATACAATTGTCGCATAATCTCTCCGTGTGAACTGTTGGTTTGAATGAAAATGAACGACTTAATTAAAGTGGCGTAGCTAGGGTAAGTAAGTTATATACATTCTACTCTCTTTAGCCGACAAAAATGACAAAAAATTAAAAAATGCATAAAAATGAACCAATTGAAAACCAAGAAAATGTGACCTAAATATCCAGAATTACAAAATTGACCTATAAAAACATTTTCACAACCAGGGGATGATGAACAGAATTTATGTAGCCCACACATGAGCATTACGTAATAAAATATTTAAAAAATGATGTCATCAAAATCCTGACCCTGATTATAATAAGGCAATTACTATGAATTCATACTCATCCTCGTCCATTCTGAAATTTCTAATATGGCTATTGAACCTTGAAACGCATGTTACAGTCCTTGATGTAGTAGTTAAGTATTTGTATAGTTCCCTGTATGTAATCTAATTAGTAATTACTAGCCCAAATTTTAAGTACACCTGGCAATTCAATATCCTCCAAATTGTTCTTAAGATAACAAATTGCATGAAAATTACCCAGGAGTATTGTTTTGTGTAATAAAAATAAGTTTAAGGTTATTCGACCATCAGAATCTTACTGCATAATTTTAAAAACTGTATAATCATAAGCTATAAATAGTGATTCAATCATATCAACTCATACAGTTTACGATTTATAAGGGGTCAAACTTGCTATTTTTTAAAATACTTTTTGCGCACCATTTTTAAGCTAAGTAATTATTAATATATGGGGCTGAAATCTAGTAGTCAACTTCGGCGTTCTTGGGGTAAAGTGCTCACCTCAGGAGTTACTGGGTTCAAACCTAGCTGGGGTCTTGAGCGATAATAATCTGCAGCACAACTTCCTTCGGAGGGGCAGTAAAGCCGTAAATCCTATGTCTATAGTGGCATTTGATGAACCCTGGAAGGTATATGAAAATACCTTTCCTGGAAAAATTGGTGGGCCCTTTCGTTCTCGCTTATAGAAATTCTCGTGTGGTGATATAATCAGTCACCCACTTCGGTAGCCGCATAATCTAAAGTGCTACTCTTGCAGTAGACTAGATTGCCGATGACCGGGAGATTGAGATTCGAATCTTGGTCGGGTGTACTGATTGTGGTTTTTCCAAAATGGTATAACCTTCCGCATCCTTAAAACCCTTAGCGGAATTAGTGCATAACTGGTAGTAAGACGCGCTGGAAAATAAAAAAGATGGGATGTAGGCCTACACAATGACATATCAATAATATTAATATTATGAATATTTCATTGTATACACATCATAGTAATGTCTAGTTATACCAAATTTCACCCTCATACATTAATTACTTTACATTAACAATTGCACGCAAAAGCCTATAAAATAGCAAGTTTGACTCCTTATAACTTGAACTGTCATGATTTGAATTTATTGAATCACTATTAATTATAGTTAATTATATATAGTTATATTATAGCTATACACTTGTTAAATTTGTGCAATAAAATGTTGATGGTCGAATGATCTTAACTCATGTGAGCATCAAATCAACTGATGAAATTCAACCCACATGCTGACCTCACTATACTCATTTTATAACACATTCAATCACGCGAAAGAAGATTGTTAGGTTGTATTGTAGTGATTTGCCTACTAAATTATAGAGACGGGAAAGTTTTTCCCCGTTCATTCTCCATCGCCGTATTTGGCGGGGAGATAAAATGAATATAACAACGGGACTCGTATGCTGGGGTAACAGTGTCCTTCCAGGCACACCGTTTGAGATTGATAAATTTATGTTCAAGACGCTTGGCACTTAATTTTCTTTTGATGTCAGCTGAAGTGTTTAGAATAACTTACTTTTTAATCTCACTTTCACCTTTCATTGTATATGTTGACGCTGCCTTGAGGCTTGGTGTGCATTTGGTTGACGCAATACAACATAAAAGTGATCAGATATCCCACAAATCAGATTCATTTTAAATATACTGCGACTTTATATAGTTTTTATACCAAAAGAAGATGCACAAACAGTAAAACAATTTAATCTTAACCGTTTCTGTGGTCGAATGGTCTAAGGCGTAACTCTCGCGATGAACTGGACTGTCGATGAAAGGGAGATAGGAATCAATGCAAATAAATATTTTAAGAATTATTTATTTTTCCATTTCATCTTATTTGAAGGGATTTAATTTTTTTTTTTCTAAATATTTATTTTTTATTGATGGCCAATTTGCTCCGTGTCCTGCTACCTCTCTTGGCTGTTTGCTACTTTAATGGGCTAGGGATTAGGAAAATTGAATTTAGAGGAAATGTTTCTGTATTTGCGTGAAGGGCTATTGGGAGAAAAAAAAGTTAGTACAACCGTCAGAGATTAGAACCCCTTTTCACCAACATATCAGAAAAGGCAAGATTGACGTTTAGTCCACGTGCCCACCGATAAGGTGTGTCTTAAATAACAGGTGGACAGACAAGGTGGCAGTTGAAGACGTCCCAAGATGAGTAGGTGATAAGAGAACCATTCTGGATGTGACTCCTCGGTACAAAGCAAACTTGATCGGACACATCCCCAGGAGGAATTGTCTTCTGCACGATGTCATAGAAGGAATGTTTGAGAGAAATAAGTGCTTAGAAAGAAGGATTCAAATACTAGATGACTTGAAGGAAAGAAGAAAGTTCTGGGAGCTGAAGGAGGAGGCAGAGGACAAGGTGCATTGGCGGTCCAAGTTCACTGACAAAATGAATTGACCTGGCGTGATACAGAACACCTAATAATAACAATAATAATAATAATAATCTATTCATACGCACAATTAGAGCACAAATACTGGGCGTGAATACTTGTAACGGATGTTTGGTTTTGTATAACATAATAACATCAATCTTAGGTTAAGATTAAGGACTAGTCAATGACACCTGGACACAGGCATTGATCCCGGGACCTTTTGATTAGCACGCCACTGGTTTCTACCAACTAGCCATTAAGGAACTATCAGAAACATCGTTATGGCCCTTTATGGTTAGCCAATTTTACAAGTTGTCTTTAAATGGGGCCGCGTTTATACCCAATTAAATTTAAATTAATAATCTTTGGTTCAAATTATGGGCCGTTCACAAACACACTTGAAATATGTCACAGAATCAGCCTTACATAATTAGTAAGATATGACCCTGGGAACTAGATAGTCCTGGATGGATTGATGATAGAACATTGTTGCGCTAAGTCAAAGGTCCTGGATTTGATTTGTATCATTTTTTTTTCAATATAGTTTAATTATGTATGTGAACAGCTCACAAACCTAGCTAAGTATAAATTCAAATAAGTTATATTTTCCAACTGATGTAGTTCATTGATTACGATATGAATGTTATTCTGTAGAATCAAACACAACTTAGTTCATAATCGCAACCTCAACACGCTTCAGTCGAATGGTCTAAGGCAGTGTTTTTCAAATTGTGCTCCACCGTGAGGTAATTTGAGAATATTCTGTATTTGTTTTTCACAATATAAAATAGCATCAGTTATTAAGATGGCCAATTTTTTCAAATCCCCGCAGGCAGGAAGACTTCCGTACTTGACATCTATGGACTATGGTAAATGGTTTACGTAAGTCCATCACGTGTAGAAAAAAATATCGGGTTCCAATCTTTTGTTGGCATGTCATCAATGACAACCCCGTCTGTTTAGTCCTCACTAAAGCTTTTCCAATCTTTGTTTGACCTCACCATAATGGGACATTGGAAATGAGCCATAGCATATTCTGTCTTAACAAAACCGGTATCCGATATCAGCACATGCGTCTTCATCTCTAGTTCATTATGAGGAATGTGTTCCCGATTGAAGGAAGACAGCGACTTCAGCGTCTGGCAATAACTCTTCCTGATCAAGACCACCATCTCGCTGTTATGGAATATTTTTTCAAAATGTATTGTTTTTAAATGTAAGATATTAAATTTAAAAAATGAATAGCTCATGTTTTATTTTTATTAGTCTGTTACAAAACCTGTAAAAAAATATATATAATTTTTATGTTCCCTATCACACTTTAAAATATATATTAATAGTTTTTCCTTTTTGATTAAATTACGAATTAAAAAATATATATATTCACTTTTCAGGTGTATTTAAAATTCGTTATTATGATACCCAGGTCCTTACAACTGGGATTCACAACCGGTCTGACCTTACGCCGAAGGGCGTATGTCTATTGCTGGTTTGAATCTGCCGGCATCAGGTCAGGCTGACACTCACAAGACCAACGATCTTTTTCTAGAGCGCGAAATATCAAAAATATGCCTTCCAGAGCGATTAAAATAAATCGACGGTGGTGCCACTATCGGAGGATTTTAGGGAGCCCACAACTCCGTAACGAAAGGTCGTATCGACGCCCGGTAAACAGCGTTGTAATCTTGAGAGAGCGATCCTACAACAAGTGGGAGGGCCTATTTTTGTTCCGGGTTCGAATCCCATTTGTAAGGACCCGGGCGTCAGGCCTCGGATAGGGCGAACCTTTGGTCGCTTTGGCCGGAAATCGACGTTACCCTTTAGGGGAATAGACCAAACTTTGATATCTGGCAGAGATAGCCGGCGGTTTTAAAATAGTTTAATTTTTTTTTAGCAAAGGCACATAGTTTAAAAATTCTCGAAATTCTTACAGGCAAAAAAGTATTTTTCCCGGCGATGGTGGCGCCCATAACTCCGTGAATGAAGATTGTATCGACGCCCGGTAGATGGCGTTGTGATCTTGGGTGGGCGCTCCGACAGCCAAGGCGGCCCCCAACCATTTTCTTCCAATTCCACTAAATGTTAAATGTAACAAAGGCCAAACTCGAAATTTGCTTTTTTAGAATTCAATTATTTTGAAATAATTAAAATTTATGATGTATCGTTTAGGTAACAAAATAATGAGCCATCTAGCATAAATTGATCATCATCACAATCGGGATATCCTTAAATGCTTAAATGCTATACTACCGAATAACGCTCACAGAATTCTTACCTCAATTAATGAGTGATACTAGATAAGACAGATAAGGATGGTTCAACGTTTGATCAGGGGCACGTTTAATTATTTGCTTTAATTGTTTCGAGATTTTCACAAGAGTTGGACCAATGGCATTTTTAATTTATTTTGTTAATTAAAGGGTACATCATACATTTAAATCAGTTATTTCAAAATAATTATATATAGTTCTAGAAAAGCCAATGTCGAGAGTGGCCTTTGTTACATTTAACATTTAGGGGAATTGGAAGACAATGGTTGGGGACCGCCTTGGTAAGCGATAAATTGCCGCGCAGACGTTCAGTTCTGACGCAATATTTTACTCTACAATGCGTTATTAAAAAATATGTTTCACACAAAAATAAAGTAAAAGATTCCAACATGGCTCTTTTTCCTTGAAAAACTTATAGAGTTTTATTAATAGAAAAAAAAAGTGTGAAAATGTAACATAAGCACATTTTCAACGAACATACATCATGCCCTATAGTTCAAGAAGAGAACATAGCCCGTTTGTTCAACTATCCAAGCAAACATGCAGACTAGTATCACTTTACAGAAGATATTTCCAATGACTCGATGTCTTCTGTTTTAGTCGGAGAAGCGTTTCAAATGGAACGTTTCAGAGAAAAGTGAACAGCAGCACCAACATCAAAGCCCTTCCTTCGTTATTTTCCAAGGTCCACGTCCGGGACCCAAGAGAGATCGTAGAGCGAGACCCAAACCTAGCTTGAGAATGTATGGCAGGTGGTCTGTATGGTCTCAATGTTCCAAGTCTTGCACAACACAAAGGTTAAGGTATATAAACCCTCAGATATTAATATGCTAACACAAGCTAATGACCTAGGTGGGATAGATAATAATATTTATTTTGTGGAGACCTACCCATTAAGAGCCTTCTCAACCTATGGATAATGCATAGCTTAGGTAGGTAGTTTAGTTCTAATCAAGCATCACATTATAGTTACTGCAACCTGAAAGTCTACATCAGAAGAAACATGAACTCCAACCCATAAAAAACATTTGTCAAATATTTAAACAATACAACAAAATTGGAAAATAAATATGATATAAAAAGAAAAAAAACCTTTTCACTGGCCCCTATTTTGTTGTTGTCACATAAACAAAAAATGGCAAAAAACAAACAAAAATGTTTGTCATAAAAACTAAAAAAAAAAACCTCAATGCAACCTCCAAGAAAGCTCTTATGTCTAGAAGTGCACCCTTTACTTTTAACTATTAGGAGCTTAAATACAGTCCGAGGTACAAGAGAGATAGCCCGATTCTAGTACAAGTGGTAGCGCACTGGCATGGCATGGACTTGGATCACCAAAATCTATACCCAAACTAAACCATGTCAACAACCCCAGAGTCAAAAGAGGTTAAACATTAATATAAATAGCCCACCCAATCACTCGGCCATTAATGTATTGATGTATGATATCAAATATGTACTTCTAAGTGTTTTAAATATTGAGTCTCAAGATTACATCTCACAGACAATTAATCAGCATATTAAATACATGATTACATTCGAACCAGAAATAATATTGATGTACAGTTTTCTGCTTCCTTCCCTTGACAATAAAATTGTAAACAGTGAAATATATTATTTTCATTTTAGAATAAATGTTTTTCTGGTTTGTGGTATTTTTTAAAAAATATGTCAACATTTTTTCAGTGATCTGTTCCACTGTCTTCTAACGAAAACTCAATGTTACTGCTCTATGTTGCAACACCTAGTTTGAGCTGTATTACCAACCTAGGCTATGCACTATCTCTAGGATGAGACGGGCTCTTAAATTTGTATACATAGTAGCCCTTTAACTTCAACCAGACCCGCTTCAGTGGCCGCATGATCAAAGGTGCTCCTCTCACAATAAACTAGACTGCCGATGACTGGGAGATCATGGTTCGATCCTGGTCAGGTGTACTGAGGGTTGTCTTTCCTAAATAGTTTCCCAATTCTCTCTCCACGCAAATGAGGGTACACTTCCTTTAAATTCCACCTTTCCTATCCCTAACCCATTAGCGTAATTAGTACATAAGTAAATAAACAGAATGGATAGCAGGACACTGCTGTTTCTGTTTTTTATTTCTAGCCCATTAGCGTAATTAGTATATATGCATATAACCCAAATGGGTAGCAAGACACAGCAGTGGCTTACTATCCATTCTGGTTATACGCGTATGTACTAATTACGCTAATGGGTTAGGGTTGAGAAAGGTTGAATTTAAAGGAAGTGTACCCTCATGATACCTTTATAGACCACTTCTTTACAATTTAAAGTGTTGTGTGAAAATGATTATGTTTATGCTACCAACAGGCGGTGTTTGAAGCCTTGGCTCTGTGGAAGTGAATCAGAAAAAGAGGTGGCCTACTGTTATCTTGAAGGAAGCGTATGTCATAAATGGATACAACGTCAGATTGAAAAGCAACACACAGAAGATGACCTTGGTGGTAGACCTCCATTAACTTATGTGTTTTAGCCAAAAAAAAAATAGTTTTTTTCCATTGCATCTTAGTACCCATTTGGGAATAAAATAATTAATGATACACTAATATTATAATTTAGTTTTCTACATTAAATATTTGTATAGAATCTGACTATGAAACTGGCCCTTAGTCTATACTATGTTAATTTATTTGTCTTTAGTCTTTTATGAAATGTAATCTAATGGTTTAGCTAGAAAATGTAGTTACAAAATTAATTTTAAACATACATTGATGGCAATTGTAATTTAAAGACCTTTATTAGACCACATACAAGGTAATGAATACAAATAACGTTTACAAATGTGAGAAAAAGCTTGTAGCATACATTGTTGATTTTTGACCAAATTTTATTTGTCTCATCAATTGATAGTTATGATTTACATTTATGTATCACATGAAATTGTGTGTTCAGCTTTATTGTCTTAAGTAGGTACTTAATGTTGTTTTAATTGAAATTGTTATGAAATTCAGGGAAAGGTAGAAATTCTGAAATTGTTTTCTTGCGGAGCATTTATATGAAACATTAATCTCGATTTTATAGTAAACCTTTGTGTTAATGAATTGGCCTGAATATGTAATATTTCAGGGGAGCATAACTATAGAAATAGAAGCAACGGTGTTGATCGAATCAGCAAATCCTCTAGACATGATTTGATGCCAGGAAATTCCCGCTCCATGATTCATTGTGGTCATATTCCTGGAAACATCCGACATGGAAGGAGCAGAGTTAGAATCATAGGAGGACGGCCGTCCAAGAAAGGAAGCTGGCCCTGGCAGGTCATTCTTCTTAACAGGTTCAAGGTATATAGTTGGATAAATATAAAACTGATATAGGTACATACAATTTACGATGAAACTGTCATATAACTACAAATTATGAATAATGTGGAGAGAAGCCTTGATCATTATTTATATATATATCGGAGGAAGATATCTCCTGAAATATCGGAGGAAGATATCTCCTGAACTATCGTAGCTTTGAGGAGTATACATTGTAGTAGGCCTAGTTTTAAAACCAGCTGCCCGAATTATGTCTGGTTGATTCGTGTTTGTTTAGAAACAAAATAGAAAGCACTACATTCTCAATTGCCAACAAGTACAGGTTTTGGAGGGTAAGATGTAGACCTTTTCACTTTCAAACTACAACTTTAGGAACACTGGCGAAAAAGTAAAGTGGATATGACCTTATTTCAAACAAATTTAAGATACACTTAAGTTTTTTTTTTTCCTAGTTCATGTATTTTTAACTCAAGTGGCTTAATATAGGGTAGAAATATGGAGGATAATTTAGAGGAAGTGTGCCCGTATTTAAGTGGTGATTAGGTGAGAAAACTACAATGGTATTTTGCATTTGGAAAAACACACCCAAGATTCTGAGCTCAACAAAGCCATTACCAGCAATCTAATCCACTGCACTACATATTTACCTATGTGATAACTAGTTATAGTCTCAATTGCTGAGAAGATACATTTAAAGGTCTCCATTACCAGCATATTTTTGGTAGTCATGGGAAGGATAAATGAAAATGAGAAAAAACTATTTTTTAACCATTTTAAGGTGTAAAGTCTTCTTATAAGTTTATTCTTCTTTAGACGTTGTACACCAAATGTTGTCGAACCACATTTGAGACACATTTGTTTCAATCACACGTGATTTAAGATGAAGTTTTCACATGATGTGTAAGTAGAGAAAGAATTAATGAACCAAAGTCCACTTCAAGTGTTTTTTTCTGATCAAATGCATCTTTTATGTTTAAACACCGGGATAAACAATGATTAACTTAAAGGAAAAGGTAATTAAATTGAAAATGCTAAATTCCCATAGATTCAATGTTCATTTTGTTTACCCTAAGGATAAGTCTTGCCTGAACTAATTACATTATATTTATATCATATAAGTTAAAACATGGTGAAACCAAGAAAGGTAAGCTTACTACCTTTCAGGAAAAATAAGTTGAAAAGTAAAGTTAAAACTGTTGCAATCACACATATTTATGTTACACACACATATTATAGTTTCATTAGTAATGCAATACTTTCAATTATTAAGTCAAGATATTTTAGCAAAGATGTTTATTGCAATCAGAATACATATTACCCGATTTGGTAGCGCATGGTCTAACGCTGTACTCCCTGAGTAGACTATACTGCCGATGATGGGGAGATCAAGATTCATATCTCGGTCGGGTATAGTGAGGGTGGTTTTTCAAAAAAATGTTTTCCACACTCCCTCTGTGCAAACGCGGGTACATTTCCTCTGAATATAATCTTCCTAATCCCTCAAACCATTAGCGTAATTAGTACATAAGTGTATATCCCGAACAGGTATTAAGACGCAGTGCTAAAAAAATACATATTCTGATATACCTTTGTATTTTGACCCACTCATAAAATGTTCATGAAATATTTGATAGAAAGTCTATTATGGTTGTTTGAAAATTTTGATTTTTTTCTTTATATATTTGAAATCTCTTAAATATTTCTTCTAAAAAGAATATTCCCACAAGTTTTCCCTAGATAATGCTGTCCCGCATTCACCATTCTTTTTACAAACTCTAGGGTCTTCATACAATTTTTTGTATCAAACTTGCTATTATTGAATATAGTATCAATTTTTTATTAGTTTTGTATGTTTATTTAAAGAACTTAAGTTATTTCTTAAGTTTCTTCCCATATTTTGATTAGAGAAGTCAATTTTTTCCCCCTCTAATATTGATCAGGGCTAATTTGGATTAGTTATTAGATAACAATTCTTGATAGAAGTTCGAATCCTGGTCATGTGAACTGAGGGTGGTTGTTTCTTAATGATTTGCCATTCTTTGTTTATGAAAATGCAGGTACATCGCTTGGTTCTACCTTTCTCATTCTTATTCCAGTGTAATTAATATATATGCTTATAGCCTGAACAGGTTGAGATAGAATGGGTAAAAAAACCTTTTAAATAATTGGGAAATTTTTAAAGCTATCGCATCATTACTTTACATACATCATATAGGAAATAGTAAAAAAAAAAAAAATCATGAAGAAGTTATAAACATTTGTTGCATGTTTTACAATCTGAAACTGATCTGAAAGCCTTTGAATATTTATGACTTAGTATATACTTACTTTGAAATGGAGTTAGAAATATTAACATTTTGGCTCATTTTCTTAAAAATTTGATTTTAAAAATGTGTTGTTAATAATTATGTAATTAATCACTATCATTTATTTTCAGGAAGGCTTTTGTGGAGGCACTTTAATTGCAACTCGATGGGTACTGACTGCAGCACATTGTGTACGGAAAAGAATGTATGTTAGAATTGGAGAGCATGACCTTTCCAAGCATGAAGGGACAGAGATTGACTTCAAAGTAATATATACTTTAATTTACTAGTCATTGCTGTAGCTGTTTTATAATTATAATTATTATTGTTCTTTCACGAATACTTTGTATTTTATATTGAAATAAGTATGGAATTGTTAAGTTCAATTGAGTTTGAAAATCACTAATGTTATGAAGTAGTATTAGTTTACAAACTATAGTTCTTGGAGTGTCTGACCCTATATATTTGAGCTACCTACAGGTAGGGGGAAAGGTTGTACACATAAAAACACACATCTGCTTTGAGGTAAGTTATTTCTCGGTATTTTAAAAGCTGCAATATCCTGCGATGGATGATGCAGAAAGCTCTACTAACAGGAAGGTAACTAACATACCCACCACTTTTGACTAGTCCATCAACCGGCAATATCCAGATGTACCCTTTTTGTTATCACTAGGTACATTCCCCCAACACAACGTAGTACCAATACGCCACTACATGGTCGCGTCACCTTGCTGACTGAGAAAATTCCACTAATTGAGTTTTGGTACTCGGCTACTAGGTACCCTTCGTTATTTTTCCACAAAATAAGACTAATTCACTTGTAAAGAAAACACAGTGAGGTTAAGTGCAACATAATTATATTAATGAGTAGATTGATTAACTTTGATGGCCCACAATATTGTAGGGCAAATGAAACAGAACACACTTAAACATTCTAATACACTGGCCCACTGAGCAGTAAAGAAATGTTATTGTTTGACACTGTTCTACCGGTACACAGCATGGATTTTGATAATTAAATTTCAACCTAAGACATTCATTAATTGACCTTAACAATGACCTATTTAAAGCAGTAAGTTAGTTTGGCCCATCATAGTTCATGAACTATAGTGATTTGAGATCAATTAAACACCAATCATAGCTTATAATTAAACAATGATTCAAATAACGGATTTCTTAAAAAAAACTTCTGGCCTTAAAGCTTGCAAAACATTCACCACAATATGTATTTTACCAAGTAAAAGTAATAATTTACAAATTAATATAATAAATATATAACAGGGCTGTAGGGATCAAACAGTTTAAGAATTACGATGGCTTTTTAATCAATATATGATGTATAGAATTGAAAAATATATAGGTCCCCAAAAAGGTTGGAACACCCTAGACCTAAAGTCTGATTTATTGAATGCCTTGCTCTTGTACCCACCCAATGGTCACTATTAGTGATGGGTATAGTAGAGTAATTTTAGTAAAAATTATTTGATTGTTATTCAAACTAATCAATATTTTCTTGTTACCTTAGATTCATTTTTACTAAACAGAATATAAGTGATTTAGCATTTAATTTATCCAAGAAACTCAACAGGACTTGAAAAAAACCTAATGGAATAAAGTCAACATGTGATTTCAAATAAGATTGTTCATCTATATTTTAAACCATTTTGTCATATCATGAATTCATGAGATTTACTGATTTACTAAATTAATGCCATTGATTTGAAGTGTTATTATAGTAACTCTTTCTATACACATAACTAAGGCTTAGCTGTTTATGACCTTAAAAGTAGCTAAATATGTATGTAAATATGCCCTTAAAAATACCAATATATGACCTAGAAATTAACAAATAACCCCTAAAAATTTATGTTAGTGAGTCTTATTGAAAACAGGTCTCAAATCAAGGAAGTAACTTACAGTAAAATAAATTAGCCGATAAATCTTTAGTTATTGATCTGATAATTTTTTTTACATCATCAATATTGCTGAGTAATTAAACTAATATAGTCTAAAACAACATAAGTGTGCCATACTTAAAAAATTCGAAATCTTTGTAGGCTACTAAGTGCACTTTAGAAAAGTCATATATAGAAAACTTTCTTAAACAAAGAGAAAAGGATTCATAAAAATCATTAATTAACAAAGAAGATAAGTCAACTTATAGATACACACAACATCCAGCTAGAATTTTTAATTTATCGGCATGTTAATATTGTACTGTGGCTACAACCTAACATAGCCATCAACCTCCACCATTTAAAAGAGTGAATACACACTTACCCCATTTTACCAGGAAGTCAGCGCCTAATTACAGACACTCCACACACGTCAACTAGAACACTGCTTATCGTTAGAGTTTGGCAAAAAACAAGAATGAAGTCACAAACTGGCATGTGATCCCTGTTCGCTTGTACGTTATCCCTGAGTTCAAGATGCTGCGCACAGCGTCATGAGGATGACCATGTGGGGAGTAGGGAAACACACGTGATAGGACATCTCGCTCCTTTCCCCAAAGGCATCGCTGAGATGACCATTTCTGACTTGATGACGTCTTTGGTCATGTGATATCTCCCTACCATTTTTCCCCACTGATCAAATTCAAATATAAGCTAGTACCCAGAATGGAACTTTACTCTTTGATGCTGATAGGAATTAGGAACTTAGCAACATGTAAGTGATTGTTATTTTGGGGATGACTGTTTTTTATATAATTTTTTTATTTGAAAACTATGCGTCTAAATCCATTCAAAATTATGTAGGGCTTGAATATGATTATATTTCGACATTTTTTTTGTTTTTTTACCAAAATTAATTTCTATTTGAATTAGGACATTTTTTTGGATACTGGCATCTTAAGGTCTTAAACCTTTTTGGTCCAAGTTCGGATAGTTTGTTAACATTTCAAAATTATTTAATTTAACCTATGTATGCTATCTTGCACTTTAATTCTTTTGGTATAAACTTACAGTTGAATTAAGTCCAAGCGTAACTAATGACATTTCGTATCATATTTTCATGTTTAAAGTTATTGGGAAATGCATTAGAAACTCTATTATGTTAGGAGTTAATTGTAAACATAGCAGATAGGGTAGAAAGTAAATAATTATTTTCGTGTCTAAGTTTCCCCCACTTCAAGGGTTGTTAGATGAAAATAGTCATGTTTCTAATCAACACTAGATCCAGGTGTACTGTTACGAGCAGAGCTATACTTGTTGTATTATAAAAGTTATTTTTTATAAATATGGAAATGTGATACGAGTAGACTTTTAGGCAAGTTTAATATTATGTGTTAAGAGTTATCTTTTGAGCAGCTTAGGCCAAATGTGTAGATGATAGGTTGTTTCCATGCTTATAATCTAATATGCGTATTGTTCGCATTAAACAACTTCATTTACATTTGTTTACATTTGAAATGATAATGTTTCCTAATGATGAATATTCTCTAATTTAGCTAAATGTGTGTTGATCACTTTCATTTAATATTGCTTTGTATACTTAAGTACATATATTGCTTCCTGATGAGTATTATTGAATTTATCTACTATTGTGCATTGTCTGCTATCACTAAATATTATATTATTTACCTTTTGAGTCTTATTCCATAATAAAACGGCCTTCAGGTCAATGTTAACTTCATGTCACTCTTTGCATTTATAATAAGCAGAATCCAAACTCCCTCAACGTCAATAGTTTATTCGACTACTATTTTTCTGAACGTTAAGGTAGCTAGGTATTGATACTTGGACTTGGCATATTTGGGTGCAGGTCAAATAAATATCCCTGGTGATTTCCTTTTTTACTTTCTCTCTATCTTACAGGTAGAGAAAGTATGGTGATCGTCAAAAAAATCGAACTCGAGATTTTGATGAATTTTGACGTTTCATGACTTCCTGAATCCGAAAAAGTGGTTTTTGAATTTCCGTCTGTCTGTCTGTCTGTCTGT